>BMAW01131525.1:438062-487552 GCA_019974015.1 Nephila pilipes
TATATATATATATATATATATATATATATATATATATCCGACATTTGAAATTGTTCAGTCGCTAATCCGCATAAACAATACAGAGTGCGGCTCCCTTTTTACGAGAAGAGTGGTGAATTTGCGGACAGAGAGCACGTGTGTGTGTGTGGCTGGAACGGAAAACATTTTTCAAAGTGAAGCTGGGGATGGATTACCAGCTTATTTGTTTATGTGTGTGTGAGCTCATGCACTTCCTCTGCCACTTGTCATCCCAGCATAAGGTCGCCCTCTGCCAATTAGGCACACGCGCGCACCACAAACTTTCTAAGCTCACCCGCTGTTGTTGCTCTTTTCCTTAATCCAGAAAAAAAAAAAAAAAAAAAAAAAACCCCTACATCTCCGTAATTTGATATTATCTCAAATATTTCTGCGTGTCAATAATAACTCCCGTAAATATATTTTTAAGCGATTTAATCTTTATAATCGAAGTTTTATTATAAATAAAGCAAACAGTATTTTAATAAAATATCATACAAGACTAATTTTTTCATACTTGAATCATCTCATGTTTGATTGGAGTCTCAGTTTTATTTTTTCCCCTCCTAAATCCACATTGATTAGAATTAAATGGTATCCCACTAATAATAGCTAATGTTATTTAAAATATTCCGGTGAATAACAATTCTAATAAGGTTGTTTTATCTTTTGTAAAAATTTTAATTCCGTACTGCATAAAATACGTAGGGATATCGTAAAATTTTAATTATTTCTAAGAAATAATCGATTTATGTGGATAAAATTTTTCTGGATATTAATTTATCCTCATGAATGCAACGATGTATATTACAGCTATTAATGCCGATTTGTTTGTTTTTAGGAAATCTGAAATTGAAGGGGAAGATAGAGTTCACTCTGTTGAGTTCTGTAATGACGAATTTCGAAAGGTCACGAAACGCCGGCAGAAATCTATAAATGTGAATAATGATTGCGTAGAGAAGACTTCTTTTAAGAATATAATAAATAAAAATTATCATTTTTCCGTTATTTTTAGTAATAATTAAAACTTTACGCTATTGCAAGTTATTTCAGCCTACGACTTCCTGAAACCAAATAAACCAACTAGAATTTCTGCAATTTATAGCATTACGTATATAGAAATCAACTAATATGTAGAACAAATTTTATACCTCTTTGTAAGAATTAAAACTTTACGGTACCCCTTCATTTTATTGAGTATTTCAACGAATATTTTAAAAAGATGTAAAAATTAGACACAATTTTCTGAGTTTTACCTCTGAAAATCTCTGATGCACGTTAAATCCGTCGAGGGCCTAAATCCTCCTTAGCATGGTATGAGAGTTTGCAGGGAGGTGCTAGCTCAGGAGCCCTCCTCGTCATTTTACAGAGGTTCAAAGGGGCCGCGGTAGCCTAGTGGTCAAGGTCGTGGACTCGCGGCCGGCGGTTTTCGTTCAGTCGCGGGTTCGATCCTTGGCCGCCAAAGACCCACCGTGTAGCCGTGGCTGATGCACGTTAAATCTGTCGGGGCCCAAAGTCCTCCCGTTGGTGTGGATGTTAGGAGAGGGGGTGCCAGCTCAGGTGTCGTCCTCGTCACTTGACCGTGGTTCAAAATTACGAGGTCCGTCGCCAATAGCCCTCGCGTTGCTTCTAGTGCAACGTTAATAAAAACTAAACTAAAACTACAGAGGTTCAAAATTGTGTGGTCCATCGCAAAAAACTCTTGAGTTATTTCTAGGTGCGACGTTAAGAAAACAATCAATTAATCAATATTGAAAATATCCAAATGCCCGCCTCCTTCATGTGAAGAGCTGAGCAATTCAAATTTGTTGTAAAGATCTGGTTCTTATTTCAAGTTAACTGATATGCTTTCGATAAGAAAAATTATCTTGTTTCATGCTAAGTTGAAATAAACGTCATTTTTTTTTTAAAAAAAAAAATTAAAAGAAATGGAAGTTATATTTAAACATTGAGATATCTGTACATTTGTGTATTATTCATGCACAGAAAATATTTATAAACACAATTAATTAAGAATGGACAATTAATAAATGGGCAATAATTAATTAAGTTATATACAAGTCTAGGCACACTATACATAAAATATACTTCATTTATATATCTACAAATATTCAGAGTATTTATGAACATAACATTCTATATATATAAAAAGGGTGTTTCGAAATTCATGGGCAAAATTTAAGGGATGATAGAAAACATCTATACAAGCAGTTTTCACCATACGATGCACAAGTGGAGACCAAGGGGTGAACCGATGTAATGGAAAGCTTAAAGCGTTAGTTTTCTTATACATCGTTATTTCTACAGTGAATTTCACTGCGACATACAGTAATCAGGAAAAGGCGGACATGCATTTTATGTATGCTCTTGCAAATAGGAATGTTCTGGAAGCCGAAAGACTGTATAGGCAAGTTTTCCTGAGACAGTTCACCGTTTGCTATCAGCCAACGCATTGTATGATGAAAATCGTTTGTTTAGATATTTTTTTTATCACCCCTTAAATTTTTGCCCATGAGTATCGAAACACCCTGTATATATACACTAGACACAGTTACAGTTTCAAAAATTAAATTTAATAAAATTAATAAAAAAATTGATTAATATTTTCCATGATTTTTAAACAAATAATGTGGAATACTTAAAATTTGTGAGTGTTTATTTGAAAAAATTGTTTCCACTGTATAAGAAGTAACCTCATTTTATTATAAAGTGGAAAATATCAGCTTAATGGATAAAAAAGCAGAATTTGAAAAAGTGTACGGAATCCTAAAATCGCATATACAGATATTTTTCTCTATGTGGCGTGGCTTGCGTTTACAATCTTAAAATTAAATTTTCAACGTTTTAGTAGTGAAATTTTCATAAATAATACATATACAATAACTCCCTCTATATTTTAACGGCAAGATGGGGAAAAAAAATGTTAATATTGAAGCATTTCAGTGACTCAGGAGCCTTCTATTTATGCCATTATTTTTTTATGCCAATCTAGAAGTACGTAACGGATTATTGTTGACGAATTTCACAATTATGAAACAATTTAATGAAAAGGTAATTCCTGAGCTGTTATCTCATGCTCGATTTAGCATGCATCAACCTTTACTATTTAACACTACAATCTTTGGAGGAATCAAGTCTCAAGTATTTGACACCTCCCCCAAGAAGCTTGTGTCTCTTCCACTTAATTACTTTTTTTTTTTTTTTAAAAAAAATCAGTTTTTATTAACATTGCACTAGAAGCAACACGAGGGCTATTGGCGACAGACCTCGTAATTTTGACGTCAAGTGACGAGGACGACACCCGAGCTTCCACCTCCCTTTACTAACTTCCCCATCACTCCAACTTGAGAACTTGGGACCCAGACCAGATTTAACTTACAACGCTCCCCAAACAACGGTGGGTCTTTGGAGGCATCAGATCTCGAACTTAGGACTGGAAGGAAAAAATGCCTTCCTCGAGCTCTCGACCATGACCTCTCGGCAATCACATACACTTCATTCTAGAAGCATTTTGAGAGCTAATTCAAATTTTAAACAAATATATTTTAGACTACGGTTGCCGTATGTATAATCTATTTTCAGTTTTAATTTGGTTGTTGAGGAAAAAGCTTGATTCGCATAAATATAACGACAAGGGAAAAAGTATTTCCGCAGCAATATTTGGAATTTGACTTTAAGAGATAATCAAAATGAAGTCGTATTTACAGTTGAATGTTTAAATTTTAATTATTTACTTCATTCTTATCTCTGTGAAGTCAGCAAAACTGAAGATTACAGAAGTGGAAAATTTGCACACAATTAGCACAAAACGTATATCTTATCCGTTGCAAAGATATGCCATGTTGAAGAAAAAATTATTTATGTGCATTAAGTAACCTTGAAGTTTATTTAATAAGAGATTTAAAAGATCTGCATACATGTTGCAATTTTCTTTCACATATTTTAAAAAATCAACCAATCATTACAGAGTAGCGTCACAGTTAAAAATTACTACTCTGACTTCTTACTAAAGCCCTAGTTTGAAAAAATAACGATAAAGGCTGTCTCTCTGGGATATAATACCATATTTTTAATGCGTTATTATAAGAAAATATTAAACATTTTATATACATTGAAAAAACCGTTAAAGTAAAATTAAATTATGTTTTAATATGTGTTCTAATTTTTAAAGGTCAGCCTAAACTAAATCTAGAGGAGGCATCTGACAAAATAATTTCTTTTTAAACGAGTTACTGCGCAAAAACAAATGCAGCGGGATGTCAAAATACCCTACTTTTCAAAGGTCATTCGATACTTTTATTATAAAACGCAGTTAAGTTTGAATTTAATATAAGCGAATAATTAGCAAAAAATATACCATTCTAATGAGGAGTTAGTAAAAACTAAGACTTAAGGCTTAGAGGTCGATGGGTCCTGAATGTAGTGATTGCGCTACATTATTAACGTCGCATTGAAAAGCAACAAGATAGCTATTGATGATAGATCTCATACTTTTGAACATCGGCCAAGGGATGAAGACGACACCAGACCTGGTACTTCCCTCTTCAAACTCCAATACCATGCCAAAGGGAGGACTTGGGACCGCGACCAGATTTAACATGCATCAGCCCAGCTGCACGCCGGATCATTGGTTCAGTTTAGTTTAGTTTAGGTTTTACTAACGTCGCACTAGAAGCAACACGAGGGCTATTGGCTGCGGATCTCGTAATTTTGAACCTCGGTCAAGTGACGAGGACGACACCTGAGCTGGCACCCCCTCTCCTAACTTCCACACCACTGCAACGGGAGAACTTCGGACTCCAACAGATTTAACGTGCATCAGCGACGACTACATGGCGGGTCTTTGGCAGCCAAGGATCGAACCCGCGACTGAACGAAAACCGTCGGACACGAATCCGAAACCATGACTACTAGGCTGCCGTGGCCACACCTGGTCATTGGTGGAATCAGGGCTCGAACTCACGTCTTGACGAAAACAACGTCAGCCGTCAGTCTGTTACCACTAGACTATCGCGGCCACTTGGAATTGTGTTTGATTTTTGCTGAAAACCATCTTTCGATATGGTGGAGGTTCAGGTGCGTTAAATTCAGCTGTGGGTTTCAAGATCCTTGCGTATTTTAGGAGTGAGATACGTAATAATGAGTAATTCTCGTCCTATTAATTTGATAGAAAACTACGAGGTATGACACTAGTGTGGCATTTTGCGAAATGAAATGTTAGTTTTAAAAAAACTTATTTTGAATGAGCGATTGTGATAACCGAATGGTGATGCAACGGGATTCATCTCAAGCGTCGTTTATATCCAGCCACAAGGTTCCTGAGTCTTGATACTTCTGAACACGTCAGCTGTATTCAAGGTCAGTGAGCTTGTGTCCGGCATAGTGGTCATGGTCGCGGACTCGCAGCCGGTGTTTCTTTCTTCGAGTTGTGGGTTCAACTCTTGGTGCCACTAAAGACTCAACATGTTGCCGGGTCTGATCCGTGTTAAATCTGTCGAGACTCAAAGTCATCCCGTCGTCGGGGTGTGGGAGTGAGAGGTTCCAGCTCAGAAGTTGTCCTCGTCACTTGAAGGGGGTTCAAAATTACGAGGTCCGTCACCAATAGCCCTTGCGTTGCTTCTAGTGCGACGTTAATGAAACCTCATCAATCCTGAGTCGTTATCTTGCTGAAAGTAAAAAGTTTGCTCTAAGCCTAGTTTCCTAATTAATAAGAATTATGCCGCAACATATTAATATATGTTAAAAAAGATTTCATTGTTGTATCAACAAAGCCCAAATTCCCTACTCTATTTGAAGTCATAAACCCAAAACCATAACATTTCCTCCAAACTGTGTTTGAGAGTTGGGAGTATATGTTTTAGATCCAAAGCAGTTTTATTTTTATGTTAAATTTTTCGAATACTTGGTGGAAAGAAGCTCTCTCTCATCTCAAAAAAATAATTGCTTTCCCGAAATTCATTGGTTTATTTCTGTAAGCCAAAGCAAATTCCAGGCATATTTTCTCCTGTTTGTTTCCCTTATGAATGGCTTTTTCTTTGAAGTTCTTCCTCTTAAACCTGCATTGTGGAGACAGTTACTTATTGTCTGAGGTGTTACTCTGATATTAGAAGATGTTGTATTCAACAACTTTTTGAGCTGAATGTGAATGAGTTTTTACAACTGTTTGAAGAAAGCTTCCTTTTGCTCCAATCGTTAATTTGCTGTTTTGATGCATCCATACTCTCTCAATTTGTATCCAACAGTTGTAATTAGTAATTTAATTACACTTCCAATTTTTCGGTATGATTTTCCATTTTTATTGAACATTCTTTTTCTATTTTTAATTAATGTTCTTATTCTCTCTGATTACAAATCAAAATTATCACAAATTATACTCACATTATAAAAATCAACAAGAGAAGTTTGATAGAAAGTAAAACTCTGTCGTGCAGTAAATACAATAACATAACTATTAACCATTAGGTAACCATTCTTCTGAATGTCCATTTAAAATATCCTGCGGACTTTTATTTGACCCTTTCAGTTATAAATCATTTTTAATTCAATATTTTTTTAGTGTTAATCGCGATTCTAAGTATTCAATATAATAAACAGATATAGGAGGCATGTAATCAAACGAATTTATATCCTTATACAGGGTGTTTCGAAACTCTTGGGCAAAAATTTACGGGTTGATAGAAAACATGTAAACAAGCAATTTTCACCAAGCAATGCATAGAGAGCAAGAGGTGGACCGTAAACGGCGCTGCAATGGGAAGCATAAAGCGCGAGTTTTTTTACACATCATCATTTCAGCCATGGATTTCAGGAAGCATGGCGAAGTGCAGTAATCAGGAAAAGGCAATGCGTCCTGAAATCCACAGAAGAAATGGCGATGTATTAGCACTTTATGTTTTCCATTATAGCGCCATCTAGCGGTTCACCGCTTGCTTTGGTTAGGCTTTTAGTTTTATTAAAGTCGCACTAGAAGCAAAACAAGGGCTATTGGAAACAGATCTCGTAATTTTGAGCCTCGGTCAAGTGACGATGGTGACATCTGAGTTGCCCCCCCTCTCCTAACTTCCACACCACATCAATGGGAGGACTTTGTGCTCCGACAGATTTAACGTGCCTCAACCCCGGCTACACGGCGGGTCTTTACTGTTATCAAGGTTCGCACCCGCGACTCAACGAAAACCGCCGGCCACGAGTCCGAACCATGACCACTAGGCTACCGCGGCCATGATTCACCGCTTGAACTCTGACTATATATTGGTGAAAATTGTTAGTTTAGATGTTTTTCCTCTCCCCTTAAAATTTGCCCATGAGTTTCGAAACACCCTGTTAAAAGATTATTTTTATATATTGATAAAAAAAAAAAATTTCGAATGTTTCTAAATTTTAAGTGTGCAGCATGATAAATGGATATATGTATCATGTAATCACATGTGAATTTATGTCCTTTTAGAACGACAATTATTAATAAATTTAAAAGATTAAATATATATATCGTTATAAAAACATAATTTTACATAAAATTTTTAAAAAAATTAAAGATTTATTGAATATATCAAAATTCTATGCACACAGTATGATAAATGGGTATAAGTGTTATATATAATCATATGAATTCATATCTTTATAGATAAGTACATTCATAAAAAAAATTATCTCAGATTTATTCCGAATTTGGGTTCTGATTTACTTTAGACTCTAAAGCGCGCTCTTAGTAAAATACCTATTCTTTACCTTATAAGCATTGTAAAAGTTCACCGTTAGTGAACAAATTTAAATGAATGAATTCCATTAGCAATAAAAAAAATAGCAAACGACCTTCAACATAGGAGAATAATGTTAATGCAGTGATTTAATTTGTCAATGAGGACGTTTCAATGTCTGTTTGTTCAGCTGCGGATGGACTCACTCTTTCTAAGTTAGCACAGTACAAAATTATGAAAGTTTACTCGAATAGGAAGAGCTAATAGAGGCGAATTTTACTTAATTTATTCGAAAGTTTCGCAAAAAAATTTGATAAATGCAATTTATTTTTTAAATCTTTTTATGCGTGTGTATTTGTTTATTCTATTTTATTTTTATCAAAGCGTTTCATAAATTATATATAAACCTTAAAATATATTGTACTCGGACCATGTTATGTTGAAATTACTAGATTAATTAAAATTAACATTACATTTTTTAGTTGAGAGCTACAGTTGCATTTGTTTAGTTTCCCCCTCAATTTACACGAAAAGTTGGGAATTAGTTAGGACATAAGCTATGATTGTTTATTAACATCGCACTGAGAAGCTATTGACGACGGACTCCGTAATTTTGAGCCTCGGTCAAGAGACGAGGACGACACCTGAGCTGGCACTTCCCTCTCCAAACTTCCACAGCACGCCAACTAGAGGACTTGGGACCTCGATAGATTTAACGTGCCTCAGACCCGCTAAACGACGGGTCTTTAAAATCATCAGGGTTAGATCCCACGACTCAAAGAAAGCAACAATGTTTGCAAGGCCGCGATCATGATAACATGGTTGCCGTAATGACGAGATTAATCAAGAAGGAAAATTATATGAATTCTATATATTAAATGAGAAATTTGATAGATTTAACATCTTTAAACTTGACATTTTATAATGATATTTTGGTTTAGCTTTCTTAAGAAGGAGCTTTACTGAGAGGAAGAACTTGCTACTTATAAAATTTCCCCCTCATCCTTAAATTGATCGCATTGTTAGAAACAGAATTCAATTTTTTTCAAATTTAAATTCGCTAATAAAAATGGGTCGAAATTCATTATCATAATTAATCACACTAGCAATTTTTAACTGTATTATTTCTCTTACAAGTAAGCTCAGCGTAAATTATATTCTTGAAGAAAAATTAGATAGCAAGGCACTTTTCAAAATTACAATGTCAATAAGTACAATTATAAAGCAAGAATAATCAAACTCGATTGAAATTGATGCAATAAGTATTTATAACAATACAAGTAGTACAAAATCGCCCTTTTTTCTGTCAATTCGGTGAAAACCTCGGCCGTAAATAAGCTACTATCTAAAAATATCACCCCCACTCTCATTGGGAAGTTACAGTCACAATAAAAAATACCATGATGACATCTTTGTCCCCACCCTGCGTATTTAAACCTTACCTACCGCGCGTCTAACGAATTAAACTAAAAACACCGTAAATTTTCATCTCCTTTCCGGCTACGCACTGCACATCACTGTAGGAGGCAAGTACTTGGAATTAGATCCGACAGAAAGAGATAAATTTCAATGAAATGTGTTGTTTCAACGTAAAATAAACGTTACAAAAGTTACACTTACGCAGTGGCGCCGCTTTAGTTAGCACGTTGAACTCGGGGAAAGTGTCCCTTTTGTACCTGTCGACACGGCTGAGACACTTTAAAATAGATCAGAACCCAACAATTTTTTTATCTCGGAAAATTAAGCAACGCCACCCATGGTTTTTTCACCTCCAAGGCCGAATCTAAACGCGTCACATCGCATTTGAAAAAGGTAATTTGTAAAGATAAAGCTGTGAACCCCTTAAAGTTGCCTATTCAGATTGTGTCGAAGGCATCATATTTAGACGCTGTACGTGGGAGTATTCTGCGCGTAAATGTAGCAAATACTTTTTCTACAATAAACACTGTAGAAATGAATTTATTCGTCATAATAACAAAATATGCATCTTTCGATTTTAAGTACAGAATACTGAAGAGTCCTTCGCATGCAACATCAAGATGATATTTGATAAAAATCGTGTTTACATTTGGCTATTAATCAAAATATGATCACAGTTAATCTATTCATTGAACAAACCTAAAACAAAAGACAACAAAAGCTTTTGTTACAATTGTCGTAGGCTTTCAATGTAATGATTGCTGAAATTCTTACTTCCAGACTTCGTTGAGTATGAATTTCAAGACCAGATCTTTGTTTCAGCGTCTGAAGAATATCCGAAGCATTAAAATTTATTGCGGCGAAATGCCTTCTTAGATTGCTTTTAGTTTCCGGGAGAAAAGATTCTTTTGTAGTATCTGCTTTTCTTTTCTTGAATACTATTATTAATATCGCAATTGGTAATTTGACAAATAAATGTAACCATTTTTATATGATATAGCCAAACATAATGCTGAGTTGATTATTACCTTTTCACGCACGCATCATAAGAGATATTTAAGTAATCCGATGAGTTCAAACTACGGAGTAAAGGCAATCGCAAATTTAAAAAAATATAACAATGCATTAAAATAACACGAAGTCCAATGACTTAAGAGGTAGGCTTGGCTGTTTGTTACCAAAATGCTGTTAGTTGTCCTGTATTCTCACTTTAAGTCAGCCCACTTGGTGAATTTTCACTACTTTCCGGTGTCTGCAGACGCCGGCAAATTGACAGACTCAACCCTTTTGGAACTCCTACAGAATTCTAGGAGAATAGCTGAAACTGTGGCAAGGAGGATTTATAAAATCAACCCAAAGAAAATAAAAAGGTCTATCTGTTTAGTGAGATCACACAAAGGAATGGTTATGTTAAGTTACATTGTATTAACGTCGCAACTAAAACTACACAGCAGGAGACTGGCAGTAGTCCAAAATCATTCTCAATAGAATCTACTAAAAACGGAAGAAAGGGACGAAACATTCGAAGATTATCTAAACCTTAATTCTCATCTTTCTGCTCTCTACTAACAAAAACTTAGAATGTTGAAATAAGCTCTTAACAGCTTCTGTGTATTTTGGGATACAATATAAATTATCAGAGAGTTCTTGAATTGAATATACACACATGAAAAAAAATATATGATCTAGTTTGGAAATATTTACTTGGAGCTGAAATATACTTCATGTTCCACCACAAAAAAAGGAACATCCGGTACGCTAAAATAAATTTTTGAATTTTAATTCCCCAAAGGTAGCCTTTTTTTTTTTTTTTTTTTAAAAGAAAAAAAAAAATTACCAAAAATTTAACAAATGACAGCAATACTCTTTTTTTTTTTTAAATCATATTTTCTTATCCAAATTAATGTTTTCTAAATCGTTAATTGAATTGAACTAAATCTTAAAAGAAAGTAGGGGGGGGGGAAACGATACACGGGGGAATACATATATCTTCACATCTTAGAAATTCTATTATACATAAGCCATTTAAAATTACATCCAGAATCTAATAATTTAAAACACGGTGTTTCTTATGACAGATTTTATAACAGGATTTAGTGTACAAAAAAAAAGTAGTTTGGACTTCTACAGGAAAAGAAATACGAGTAAAACTGATTGCGAAGAAACTAGGTCGATATAAAAGAGTAATTTTAAATTGCATCCTATTGCGATATGGATGTGAAAGAGACAAAAATCTTCCAGTCCTTCTCAGGAACTTAGGGCAAGACAAAAAAGTATGATGCGGAAGTTAACCTTGGAAAACATCATTAAGACAACTAGTAAATGCTCTATCCTAGACCAGAATCTTAATCCACTTTATCAAGATGTGGTTCGAAGATCTGTAAATCTCACATATTCCAAGTGAAAAATTCAACCAAAACAGACGAGGCAGCATTAGAAAAATTTGCTAGATTGAGTTGGCGCCATGTGTCACGGATGGGTAATTTTCACTGATGGAAAAAAGCAACTTAAATGGCCTGGATTGGAGCCACTTTCAGTGGCATGACCTCTGAAAAGATGCAAATATTTTCTCAGCTTAAAAAAAAAAATTAGGTGGTAGATTTCTTATGGTCAGATTTCAAAGTAATGATAAGTTAAATATTATTTTTGAAAAGCGATGATATGGACATTTCTGGCATATCAAGATATTTGGTACTGGATTATTAATTCTCAAGTGATAGATGTAACCGGGAAATATTCAACGTAATCGCGATTGAATCCATTGTGTAAATAACACAGAATGCTTATAAAACCTAGGTTTCCAATAACCAGTTCTGTCAATAATGCTTACATCCAGCTGAAAAACTATGTGAAACTACTTTGTAAATTTAGGCATCGAAAATTAAATCAAGCCAAAAGAGTTTATTGAAATGAACCTGCAATTATTTCTGAATGAAAAAAAAAAAAAAAAAAAAAAAACGAATCAGAATAAGTGGAATAAAACAGTTATAATTTTAAAAATAAAATTGCTTACTTATTTGGACATTTGCCTAGTATTTTGGAGCGAGACAGTTAGAGTTGTTCACATCAGTTTTCTCTATAATTAAATAAGTATGAGTAAAAAAATTTTTCTTTATAAATGAAGCTTTTATTTAAAGACTGAACTAATAGGTATAAAAAATATTTTTTTTTAAATAAAAAATATAAAACAATTTGTAACTTAAAAAAGCTTCGTTTTTCTTAACTAAGATAGCTAGGTAATTATCGATAAAAATAATTACCTCATATAGCTTACTTATATAATACATTTAAAAAAATATTAACCCCTCAAGCTTTTATAAATTATATATTATTTTATATCTAAAAAAAAAAAACTATATTTATAACCTTTTCATCCATCTTTAAATAAAATCTTGATTAAATATTTTTACTTATATTTATTTAATTCTTTTTTACCTGGAAATTTAAGACTAAAAAAAGCGATTACGTGAGCTTTACATGTATGCAAAATTTCAACTGAATTGGTCGTTGTTAAGTGTAAGGCGCGGACCCCAGGTTCCCCTAAGTCCCTCGTTACTTGAGCATATCAAAGCATTGTATTGTCATTGAATTTATACTTGTATGCAACATTACAACTAGATCGAATTGTAGGAAGTGGGTTAAAATTTTGAACTGTGGAAATTTTTTTTTACATACATATGAACATGTTATATTAAAATCTCGTAAAAAACAATAAGCACAGTGTTATTTTTCAAGTCATATCTACGAGTATACGAGGCAGGAGTTTCATTGAAGGTTCAAATTGAAATAAAGAAATATGAGAGAGAACCTATGAAAAATTTCAACTCAATTGGACGTTGTTAAGTCCCCCTCCCCCAAGCCTGTCACTGTATGAGTATTGTAGAATTGTACTATCATCGAAGTTATATGTGTATGCAAAATTTCAGCTCAATCAGATGATAGGAAAGGGATTAAAATTCGAGTACAAATTTTGAACTAGAAAGACATGTGACATTGGGCTATTCGCGGTTTCTCTTCACTAACCTTGGGGACTTTTAATTGAGATTGATTGCTTTTGCTAAACAACCTTTGCCCAACCAAAAATGAAACGTGATTATGTAAAGTATGTAGAAATGAAGTGAAGCGGGTGAGTTAGGAAATATATAAACTCCGACTGAAAGTAGCGAGAGAGAGGCTGAAGGAGGAGTGAAGCTGAAGCTATAGATAAGTGGAAGGAGGAGTGGAAAGAGAGGTTGAATTAAAGATTGTTGCAAGACGTTCCTTTACTACTGTTTTCAACAGTTGATCCAGAGTCTGAGTTGCAGTCAAGGAAGGATTAGTGGTAAGAGTATGTTAGATTACTATTGGTGGGTTGAATTGAGGTTACTTGAAATATTCCCCGGGAGAGCATAGTGAGTTGTTGTCATAACACATCGATCAATAACTCCCGAAACTAACCCAGAGATGGCGCTCGTAGTAAACCAGTAACCAGGTCTTTCTAGAGTACTAACCTTTGCTTGAAACGTGTCAAAATTTTAAGTCGATCGGACCAGGAAAAAGGTTTTTTGAAGTGAAGTGAAAAAGGTTTTTTCCAAGTGGGTGCCGCGATTGCTTTCGATGGAACAAAAACAGCAACGAGTCGATGATTCAGAAAGCTGTTTATCGCTATTTACTCGCAACAAAAAAGATTTCTTGCGAAAAAAAAAAGATTTGGAAAAGCGTTGGAACGATTGTATCACCCTAAAAGGTGATTAAAAAAAGGTGTTATGTTGATGAATAAAAAAAAATTTTGCAAAAGATGTTGTTTTCAATGTTAAACTCGGGAGTTATTGATCGATGTGTTAGTAAATATATGTTAATAAATTCCGTAAAGATTGTTCTAGTGTCTCTTTGATTATTGTGTCGTAGTGTTTAATAATTGAATCTAGTGATGGCACAAGATGAAGCCCGGGTCGGGCGGGCGTCACAGACATACACATATATATGAACATATCAAGTTAAAAATTTTTTTTACTGTGAAATAATTTTCATTCGCAAGATATGTATGCATTTATTCAGTCAAACAGGGTTTATAAAAATAAACCTACAGCTATTTCTGAAGGGAGAAAAATTACGAACTTCAAATACTTGTAATGATGGTAACAAAAAATTAAATTTGTTAAGGAGGAATTTTTTTTTCATTTTCTTTAAAAAAAATCATTTGTAGTTATACAAAATTGCAAAATTCTTCATTTATTACCAGTTGGGTAACTTTAGCACATCATGAATTAAACAAATCAACCTTTTTATGTTTCAGAATTGGCTTATAAATAGCACTAAACGATTGTAAATCTTTCATTCTATGCACTGTTAAATTTTATCCAGTTACATTTCAATAAATTTCGTTAAATAATTGTAATGAAACGTATTAAGGTTAATTTCGAGGGCAATGATCTTGACCAATGAATCCATACATCTAGCAGTATACATCTAGTTCAAAAATATCATTTGAAGTCATCAGTAGGATGTTTCTTTCAACAGAAAGTATAAAATTAGCTTTTACAGACTTTACCACAAAACAGCATTTTCATTTGTATACTTAGCAACGCTCTATTAATTAAAATCCATTCGGGGATAACTGTAATGACTTTCATGTGTAGTAAAAAAATTCCGATTATTTAAGCTGTTCCAGACTGTTAAATGACGTCTAGTTCTTTCCGAAGTCATTGAACCATTAAAAAAAACAACAATTGAAATCAAAAATCAGAAAAGTGAATTCAAACTCAACATTTGCTTCCCTACAGTTTGTTTAAATTAAATTTCTCAGAGATTAGTTAAGTAAATGACTCTGAAAATAGTGATGTAGCTGGGGGGGGGGACAAAGGGGGAGCATCCTGCCTCAGGCGCAGCACCTAGAAGGGGAGGTAAATTGATGTACTAAATTTTAGAATGAAATGTTTTTCTTTATTAAATTTTTTAAAAAAGTAAATGAAAAACATTCGCAAATTTAGTCCGTCCCTCCGACAGTATAAAGCTATCTTTTTTCTGTGATTTTTGTCTCTTTCTGATCATTCACGACACTGGCAAGATTGTCAATCAGGGCTTTGCTGAATGTGGAGTTGCTCTCAGCATGCATTTCGATGAACGAATCGATAGATTTGTAGCAATAAAAGCTAGAAAAATTTCTCTTTGTAGTTAATAATGAAACTACTGGGCGTGGACTCCCGGTCGCCGGTTTTCGTCGAGTAGTGGGTTCAAGCCCTGATACCTCTAAAAATCCACCGTGTAGCGGGGGCTGATGCACGTTAAGGTCAAAGTCCTCCCGTTGGCAGGGTGTGGAAGTTAGGAGAGGGAGGTGTACCAGCTCAGGTGTCGTCCTCGTCATTTAACCGAGGTTCGCATTTACGAGGTCAATCGCTTCTCGTATAGGTCTCCTGTAGCTTCTCAGTGCGAAATAAATGAACAATCACATCACATCATTGTCATATTATAATCCAATAGAATGTTTAAAATTTTGCAATGATATATATTTGAATAATATTTTAGAACATAATTATATTTTTTGAACTACCATTACAGTTCCGTAATTTTATATTATTTCATTCGATCTTTGTAAATTAACCGAAACCTTGAAAATATACGCACAAAACTGTTTTTAAAATAATTAAAATATTTGAAATTATTTAAAATTGAAAATGAATTTATTTTAAATACTTATATTTTAAATAAACATTTTAAAGTTTTCGTTCCCTTCCCCGTCGTATTTTGGCGAATAGGAGATGGTGCTAAATCTTCAGTTGTCATAAAGCTAGAAAACCCTAGTTACGCCTCTGTCTGAGAAAAAATTGATCAGTTTACCTACATATATAATTATCAAACGCCTGAATTAAAAGAACTATTTTGATGAACGAAGAATTGTTTATATTAATTATTTTCCTCGAAAACGATTTTGAAAAAGGAATTTAAAAAATAAACATAAAATTACGAAGCAAAAAAACAGTGCGTGTCTAATCACACAATTCACCTAAAAGTCGCCAAAGTAAATAATTCAGTAGTAAAATCCTAATTTTGTCTAGGTATTCTGACCTCAAATCTTTCAAGTGAATTTGATCGAAAAAAAATACCGATTACAAAAGTGATGCTCATATCTAGTAAAAAAGGGCAGGAGTTTCACTCTTATCAAGTTTGAAAATCACGACAAATTTCATGTTTTAGAATGGGTAGGATTTCTCTCAGGTTATATATCTTTTGAAATCTTAATTTTTTTTTCATCAGTTATTTAAAAAACTATGAAAAAGATGAAGTTACTACATATTCAGAGTGTCATTGCCTAAAGTTGGAGAACAGAGCTAACAAAACTTGGAACACTTTTCTCTTCGGGGAATTTTTCAGAGGGAAAAAAAGCAAGCAAAAACATCATGGTATTCATTAGAGGCTCCTGTCAACGAACCATTTTTATTTCATGAACGTAGTGTTAATCCTATGAAATTTCCACTTTCCTCCTCAAGTCTAGACTATTGTGTTAATTTGAATGCTATGAAGTGCATCCGAAAGGATAAAAAATAATGAAGGTTTCTGCGCAATTACATTTTCCCTCCGATTATTAAAAATATTTTTTCTCTATTTTAAAGTTCCTTTGCGAATATTCCGGTTTTTAAGAAATATTTTAAAAAATAGAGGAGACCAAGTAATTCCGCAGAAACCTTCATTATTTTTTTCTGTTCTTTCGGAGGCACTTTATAGCATTCAAATGAATAGTCTCAGGTTTTAGGAGGAAAGTAGAAATGCCACAGGATTAACATTACTTTCACGAATTCGAAATGGTTTTTATACGAACCTTAAGTGATAATAACACATTTACAGAGTGTTTCGAAACTCACGGACAAAAATTTAAGGGGTGATAGAAAACATCTGAACGAGCAATGTTCATCATACTATGCATAGGTGAAGAGCAAGTGGTGAACCGTATCGGGAAACGCTGCCTGTACAGTCTTTCGGCTTCCAGAGCATTCCCATTCGCATAAAATTCATGTCAGCCTTTTCCTGATATCTGTACGTCGCCATGCCTCCTGAAATTCACGGTAGAAATGACAATGTGTAAGAAAACTCGCGCTTTATGCTTTCCATTATATCGCCGTCTCGCGATTCACCGCTTGCTCTCCGCCTTGCATCGTATGGTGAAAATTGCTTGTTTGGAAGTTTTCTATCACCTCTGAAATTTTTGCTCATGAGTTTCGAGATACCCTGTATTAATAGTTTTTCCTAAGCCAGTCATTTTGACTAGTTTTGATAAAAATAGTTACATACAAATTCTCAATACATCTTAGTATTAATAAAAAATATTATTCACAAGTTTGATTACTGAGCTTTATCTTGAAAAATCATTCACTTAACTTATTTTCACTAGTTTTAATCCTCCCCCCCCTTTTTTTTTTTTTACTAAAATTTGTCTTAAAAAGGAAACTGAAAACCCTTAATTAAGAAATTATTTTAAATCCAATTATACACTCATCGTAAAAAAGAAATTTGCACCTAGTAGAAATAATCAGAACGAAATGATATTTGAATGTAAGTTAGCATTCACCAACGGCAAGATATTGTTTAAAACTTCTTTTTTAATCGTTTATTATTATTATTTAGTTTCTTAGAAATCTCACAAGGGATTTGTAGAAATGTACTGACTTAAAACTAGGTAGATAGAGGTAGTAGTTTGTGTCTTTTTCACGATTTTTTGGATCCATTACAGTAAAGCATGATAGACCATCTTGAGTTATAGAATATATCTATATAATCATTCACAAAGAATTACAATAGGTACTAATGTTGAATAATAAGAAAGAGGATTACAACTAAGTTATTAGAATTAATAATTGTTAAATTAGGAAAGCATATAAAATATAATTTATATATGGCTTCATTATGTTAGCTCGCTTAAATTTGCTTTAGAATAAAGTGCTGATAATTTTGAAATGCTTATAACCGAGCAATTATGAAAAGAAGGTAAAAGAAAATTAGTAAGTTTTTTTTATACAAGTGTGCGATACAACTTCCTTTAATTACTCGTGAAGAGACGATTCTATATGTAAATTCCTGCAAGACACATTGAAAAGTGTCAGTTTTAATTGATTGCACAGCAACAGAAATCCATTGTTTGAATTGAAATAAATGTGTGTATAATAGTGGCGTATAAAACATTTGCAAACCCCAACAGGAAGAAATCACATGGGGTCATATAAGGGAACTTAGGTGGCCAGCTGTGTAACATCAAGTCATCTGATCCACTACGACTAATCCAATTGGGAGGTAGCTCCGTGAAAACTCGTAAAACAGCTTCACGAAGAACACACGAGGGATTTCTATCGTTCACAAAATAAAACTTCCCCATTTCGTCTTTGTATTCATGTACTACTTATCATTCTGAGTCGTTTATTTTTGAAAATATGGAATTTTGAAATCGGATGAATCATTTTGAATAACCCTTATACAAACACAAAAACTCGGTATATGTAGAGTGAAACATATAAAGTTAAAACCCATGTGGTATTAAAGAATTAAATTCAAAAATAGAACATATTAATAAAGAAAATCATGTGTATATATATATATATATATATATATATATTATTTTATACAATACGCTATTGTGATTGATACATACAAAGACAATAGCGTATTGTATAAAAATAATTAACTCTCTTCACGAAAATAAAGCCCTCACAATACGCTATTAATATTCTATTGAATTATAAGCAATTTTCTGTTTGAAATGTTCCCAGTTTGAGTCCTATTCTCAACATCAGGCGAAAACACTCTTATGTGAATTTTGCCACGTGTATTCGCGAAGAAGGATCGATTCCTACACCATTTGATTGTATTCTATACAGTCGGGATCCCTGTTGTTAGCACGAGAGCAGTGGAGATCCTATAAGAGGTAAAATATAATGGACGATAATCTTCTTTCTTTCGTAAACAGTTTAGAAGAGGGAAGAGTGAGTAGTCCCGAACGGGGGACGAAGGATAACAATGTGCCAAAAACTTCCGATTCTCCGTTGAATGAGAGGAGAGTTCCACTACTTTTTCATTGGTTATATTTTTATGTGATTCGCCGTACTCCAGGCAAAATTTATGAATGAATGAGCGATAGAATGAATGGGTCGGTTCTTTCGAAAGGCAGCGTGCAAGAGAGAAGGTATACGACGGATGTCCCAAAAGTGACGCCTGCGAAGAGCACTTTTCTATTGGTGGCCTCCACCATGCAAGAAAAGAAGAAGGGGAGGGGGGGATGAAGTGAAGGCAAGTCGAGTGAAGAAAAAATTACAAAGGCAAAACAGGAAATGCGCGGGCGACTTTCAGTTACGTCACCTCCACGCTTGCAGTGTGCAAGAAGACATTACGCAAAATTAAGGTCACACTTATATCTCCAAATGCACACAACTGTTTCGTCTGGCCTACGTAAAAAGTAGAGGGGGAAATAATCGTAATAATAATGAAAAACTCATCAACGGAAAGAATTTAAAAAAGACCGTCTTTCTATCTGTCCCGCTTTTATTTACTTTTTTTATTCCATTTCGTTCCTTTCATCTTTTTTTTTTAACTGTGAAACTCAATCTTTTGCCCATGTGAAGATCTTCTTCATCCTTGTAGTGTCCGTGGGTCTCCATTTACCAAGGATTTATCGCGGGAACTTAACTAATGAGCTAACGTATGTCTTCCAGAGATAGTTAATTTCCCACGGCGCTACAATTATTGGTTTGTGGCATAAGCGTTGTTTTTCTTTCACTTGTTTATGTAAAAGAGATTCCTTTCTTTCTGACATTTCTAATATAATGTCATAACTCGAATTTTTAATCTATTCTACTGATCATTCAACCAGTTTCGAATTCATTTCTTATATCCTGTGAAAAATTTCGATTTGTGTTATATTCACTAATGTACGAAAAGGACGCAATTGCTACTATTTGTCATTCTATAAATAATAGTAGTTCCTACGTAGGATTTGTGAAAATATTTCCAGGATGGAAAATATCATTAAGTTCAGGAATTCTTTAGAAATTTTTTTCTTTAGTTAAACTGGAAAAAAAAAAAAAAAAAAATTGAATTTTTGAAAATTCCCTACGTGTGTACAGATAATTTACATTGGAATGTTTCTGGGAAGTTGAGCTCGAATTTTTATGTAAGAATAAGCAGCAAAATGGAGAAATTCTTGTTTCCGGCAAAAAACAAACTGCAAACATTACCGAAATTCCTTGCCCAAGCAATGATTTTTTTTTCGTAAATAATTACGGATTTTTAGGTATTTGTTTATTTTTAAGCATTCTCAAGAAATTGCTCGCTAAGCAGAATGGAACGGAATCACGGATGTCTGAGCGGGAATTAAAAATGTGTCTTGTTTCGTTCTTTTTTTTTTTTTCTCACATTGAATTGCTACAGAAAAAAATCTTATCACCATATCATTCCTTTTTATAAGCCATTTTAAATACTTTTGGAATCCTCGATCTTGGATTTTTCTAAATGAACATGTCACACTCCAAAACAGGATGTGAAAAACAGCTGTATTATTTCGAATGCAATTGTCAGATACGACAATTGTATTCGAAAAAATTACTTTTCAATATTGTTCGTATTTATTTCCTTATAGGACTCCTTTTAAAATCCGGCTCTTAACTTTTCCGGTTAATCAGGCATTCTTTAATTAATTACAAATCTTAAATAATTATTTTACGCCGTCTTCTTCAATGTAATAGTGTAGGCTGTCAAAGAAAATAGCCCTTTTTTTATAGTTTTAGTTATTTCGTATGTTTAACATCTTATTTGCGTATTCTGTATTTAATTTTATATAAAAATACCTAGCTTTGTACTATTATTAATTTTCCAATCATCGTGAGATCCGATATCTGTCTGATTACCGAGAGAGAACTATACTTGTTTCTTAATTTTTTTTACTTATTAATAAATTATTATTTATCACTTTTGCTTATTAATAATTTGTTTTGGGATGTCTCTCTCATGAGGTGAAAAAACATCCCTCTAAATTCCAAGAAATTCTTTTTTTTACCTTTCGATAAATAACCCACACTATACTATGCGTAAAATTATTAATCGACTTGGAGAAATTCACGCACGCACAAACCAAACATTTGCAGAACAAATCGTAGAATTACATAAAGCTGAATCTATTTTTTTTTAAAGTTTATCAATCTTTTTCTTCTCTATGAAATATTCGAAATACTTTTAAAACTTAAATTTTACTTCTGCATGGATCTCTGAAAAATTACGAAAGCATATTTATGAATTTCGTGTGTTTAAATTTACTGTAATAATTTTTATGATGGCTTAATAGGTAAGTGTTTTGTTTGTTACTCGAATTTCACAAATCTGGTTGCATCTAAAAATTACGTGTACATGATGTTTAGAAATTTTCTATCTAACACACTTGTTTCCTTTATTCCCAGGTGTCATTAATATGCGGAGAACTTAAGAAGATGGCAAACTACTTAAAGAAGAGGTTGAAGCAGTAAGGCGTCATTGAATTTCTGAAATTTGAGGATCAAATTTCAGCACTTCCTAAAGATGAAACAGAACCTTAAGAAACATCACTTATATTCTAATGATCAGGTGGCCCAAAATCCTCCCGTTTGCGTGGTGTGGAAGTTAGATGAAAGGGTGCCAGCTCAGGTATCGTCCTCTTCACTTGACCGAGGTTCAAAATTACGAGGTCAGTCGCCAATAGCCCTCGTGCTGCTCCTAATGCGACGTTTATAAAAACTAAACTAAACTAAAAAAAAAAATCTAAAGATGAGGTGAAAGCTACAATTAAAGTCTGTTGTCGACAACAACACAGGAATTTTCCGATGGATTTGTCTGCTTAGTCAAATGTTGGAGTATATATGCGAAAAGGATGGGACTATGTCAAAGAGTGAATAGACATAGAGGTTATACATGTAGCTTTCAGGCACAATCAGAATTGGGAAAATTGGGAAACAAAAAAAAAAAAAACAAAATGGTCATGGGAGCATTACTTTTCAATCAAGTTATGTAACATAAATAAACTATACAATAATAATTCTCTTAACTAAATTAAATTATAGTTATAACCTTGTCTCAATATTCAAAGTAAATAAATAAAATACATAAACTAATGAATTTAGGTTGAATTAAGTTCGCTTTAGAGATGCTAGAGACGGACTCATTCTACTAATTTCCACATTACACCTCGTGAAAACTTTGAGGATCAATTCCACTTAAAATGTAGCTTTCCTTTATTATTCCTCCGCCGCAGTAGCCGAGTGATAATGGTCGCAAATTCACAGCCAGAGTTGTTTCAGTCGAGTCGTGGGTTTGAATCCTGATTATACTAAAGACTCATCATGTATCGGGACTGATGCACATCAAATCTGGGGCTCCAAGTATTCCCGTTGACGTGGGGTAGAAGTTTGGAGACGGGGTGTCTGCTCAGATGTCGTCCTCATAACCTGACCTACGTATAAAATCACCAAGCCCGTCGACAATAGCTCTCGTGTTTCTTCTAAGAGCAACGTTGATAAACAATCATTGAATTAAACCCTTTATTAATCGGTAGTGGAATCAGGACTCGAGTGAGTGAATCGATCTGAACATCGTCGGTGTCAAAGTTCGCTACCGGGACCATTCAATTACTGTAGTCACTTCTATATCAGGCCAGAATAAGTTTGGTACAAATTAATGCTGAATTAAAAAAAAAAAAAAAAAAAAAAGTTTATTTACCTTTTATATTGAATTACAATGAGATGGCAAAATGGATATCGACATATGTATTTCAGTCTGTTCATCCCCCTCGTCTCATTCCCATGAGGAATAGGAAGTTGTCTCAAAACTAACATGAATTAGTTCTTGTTATTCAACACGATGTTTTTTTTTTCATTCAATCTATATTCAAACTCACAACTGTAACGGGTTCTCACGCGTGTTTCCTTCAACTAAACTTTTGATGTATGATTTATAAAAGATTGAGGCGCTTAACTAAAATACCTTTTTGTAATTACTAATAAATTAAGTACCATAGCCACTTACATACATATGAGACCAAATGGAGTATTAACGCCCACGCTATAATAAATTAAATGTTATTTTACAATTAAAAAATTATTTTTCAGCCTTTTAGTCCATCTTTAAATAAAAGCTTGATTAAAAAAACATGTTTTTTTTACTTATGTTTATTTAATTCTTTTTAATTTGGAAATTGTTAAGATTAAAAAGCAATTACGTTAGCAATATATAGATGCAAAATTTCAACTCAATTGGACGTTGCTAAGTGCTAAGCTTGCGCAACAAGCTTCCCCACCCCCAAGTCCGTCACTACCTGAGCAGGCTATAGTCATTGTCATTGGAGTTATAAGTGTATGCACAATTTCAGATGGATCAGGTGATGGGAAGTGCGTTAGAAGTCGAATACAAAGGGCAGGGCCCCTCCCCTTTCAAACCCACCACTACTTGAATATGCCATAGTATTTATTGTATTGTCATCGGAGTTATACGTGTATGCAAAATTACAGCTGCGTCGAATGTTAGGAAGTGGGTTGAAATTTGAGTACAAGTTTTGAAATGGAAAGACATTTTTTTTTCATGCATACATATGAACATAGAAAGTTAATTAAAATATTATAAAATAACAAGTCTGATTTCCTTAACTGACTCTTTCTGACTGTACTCTTATTCAGTTTTGGTTCAAATCCTTAATAACGAAGCCGGGTCGTCACGCAGCCTTTTGATTATTAAGCCACAATTGTATCAAATAGAGTATGATACCCCTTTGTACCATGCAAAGAAATATTTGATGCAAATAGATAGGTTTTCGGTATTGATGTCAAATAGAGAAAACATAAATTAAAATCGTGTTGTAAAAAAATAAAAATTATTTAAACCAATTATTTTTTTTTCAATTAGCAATCTTTATTTTGTATGTGCTTATATAAATGAATCTTAACTGAAAATTTTTTCGTTTGGTACTTATAACATTTTGCTCAACGTGAAATAGATTTCCTCAGTTAACGAAACTTTTCGCTTCATCAGTGGCAGTCGTTAAAACGAGATATAACTACAGGATTAAAAATGTTTAAAGTTTGTTATGTACAACATTTTGAAACTATCACCCAGTCGTTAGAATATAAGAAACAAGAAACCAATGACTTCCGGATACCACTTTTTCTATTGAGTAACGCGTGCTGAATGTTAACAACAATAATGTTTAACCACTCGTGGTAGAAAGATGTGCCACGCTCATTCAGATGTTTTTTGTCACAGAGTCGCCAACAAAGTGCTACAAACGTCAGCAGGCTGGTTGGTTGGTTTTATTAACGTCGAACTCGAAGCAACATGAGGGTTATTGGTGACAGAACTCGTAATTTTCAACCTACAATTGTTACAGAAGTAAAAATTACGAAGTACGTCGACTGAGATTGTTTTCCCGAGCACAGTCTATGATTGTTTATCTACTTAGTAGATATTTCATTGTTTAATTCATATAACTTATTCTGTAAAAAAATTGGTGCAACAAAAAGCAAGAAATATGGGTTTCCGAAGTTTCGATTAGATGTGGCAAAGCAAATTTTGCTAAGTGTATTTATATTTCCAATTGTAAAAAACTTATAAGGAAGTCTTATTTTTTTTTTTTTTTTTTTACTCATGGCTCACCGGATCGCTTACAGATAAAGTAATGAGTAAATTTTTTCAGGAATATTTCACTCACAAACGAAGGAAAAAAAAAATCCACAAAGAAAATGCAAGTGTGTGCCAAAAACGAAATGTGTAGAGAAACTACATGGGAATGTAAGAAATACTTTGTGGCATTACATATCCTACACTGTTTTGAAAGATACCCTTCTTTGCAAGAATATTAATATATAAATTTAGTATTTATATTTGTGTAATTTTGTCACCAATCGATGCGTCGTTATATTCTCTTCAAAAATTATAGAAGTCCTGGGTCAAAAATTAATAAGTTTAGAAGATATTTTTTATTTCTATGAAATTACTAGGTCCGTTGCCAATAGCCCTTGTGTCGCTTCTAGGGCGACGTTAATAAAACCAACCAACCGATTTCTACAAGACATCGGGCAAATACGCCTCTCAGCGAGTTGCACTCGACTGTTTTAACACGCACACCTGTGAATTTCTTGCCACTGTAACTGGTTAAAACAGAAATCCAGTAAATTCGATAAATCGTACAAAAAATTTCCAACATCCGGAATTTTTCATAAAGTTAAAAAAATCTTTCACAAACTAGTGTTTTTCACTTGATTTCACGAAAAGTTTTCGCTAAACTCAACGACAAACTTTTGAACGAGATTTAACTGAAATTTGGAAAAAAAGAAAAAAATAAAGAGGAGAGGACCTTAAGGGAAATATATTCGACTAGATACTTAAAAATTACAATCTGGCCGCTTGAATTCAAAACCTAAGACCTTCTTCTCTAACGTAAAGCGTATCGAATTACCTTAAAATCAGTGAAAAGAATAATCTCAAAACGATCCATATTTTGCATTTTTACGATTATTGTTAAAAACATGAAAGTTTGCATGAAATTGTCGCTGAAAATGTGAAAGAATGCATATTAAATTTCATCTTCAGAAACTTCCTATAATGTCAAAAACTTTTCCTCTCTCTAACAATACTCTCAATTTTACGATAAGTTTCGGCAATTCAACGACAAATTTTGAAACGAGATATAATTTTATGTTGAAAAAAAAAAAGTTTAGTGGCAGTGCCTTTCAACACTTAAAAACTACCACCCGGCCGTTAGAATTCGAAACCCGAGACCAACAACTTCACACTGCCACTTACTTCTTTTTACGCAACGCGTATTGAATTACCTGAAAGTAAGTGACAACAACAGTCTTTAATATCCAAACATCTGTCACCTAGCTTCCCAAGGATGAGTATGTGAAAGCGCGGAAGACACCATAAAAGGTGTGCCAATGACATACTTTCAGAGTGTTTGATGATACAGATGTACATTTGAGAGTAAGGAAACCTTAATATGCTAACGAGAACCGGGATGCGTCACCCAAACTCTTAATCTAGATTAAATGAGTGAAAAGGAAACTTGAGATCCGACAGACTCATGACAGGAAACTCAAGAGTTGACACGGCAATATTTCGAGAGACGACAAACTCAATTTTCTAGGGCGATTTCTGCTTGTGACATATGCGGTCTTCCGTTGAGTCTATTATCACACGCTTCGAAAGAGAACGACGTCCTGGAGTCTCTAGGATTGTTTGATGTTGAAATATGTTTTGCTTGAGATAAATTAGTCATGAGGTTAATTATGTGAGATTAATTTATAGCTTTTGTCAATTAGTGGGGTTGGGCAATGAGAGTGAAGTAACACGAATTCGTAGTTTCGCTTCCAAGATTCCTGCAATTTATTCTGTTCAAATAGTTTCTAGAACAATTATTTTCTAAAATAGTAAGTTGAAATAAATGAAATTCTTGAGGCAATTCATTTCGAAAATTATAATTTCTAAGATGATTAGTCAGATAATATCTCAAGTAATAGATTTCTAAATAATAACAATAAATAATTCTGAGTTTATGAAGTGCAAAGCAGATATCAGCTTACAAATTGTAGTTTTACTTAAGAATTTCTTAAGTAATATATTCTGATTATTTTCAAAGCAAATTTTAATATGTTAGACCAATGGTTCTTAATGGATAAACCCAAAAGAGAACGCGAGAGGTTATTAAGGGAACGTGTACCCCAAGGAGTACCCGAGCTTTCAATAAGGGGTACGGAAAAAGAAAACGGTGTTGGAGTCCACTCTGGAAAAAAAGAATCAAGATCAAAATGAATTTTAAGGACTAGTTATAGAGGTTTTATATTTCTGTTTGTAATATTGACCTCTCTATCAATAAAATCATCGATGAAAGAGGGATTGCTCCTGTAACCCATTCAATAGCAGAATGGTGAGCCTAGTCAATTTTTGGGCTCATCGCGGTGACAAATACATAGAACTTCCTTAAAAAAATCGCAATGTTTTTGTTGCCATTTGCTAGCACAATGCTTGTTGATCGTCTTCGTATACTTGTACAAAAAATAAATGTAGTAGCAAATTAAACTCAGCTCAGTATCTGAGATTGTATCTATCTTTTTTTGAGCCTAAATTCAATACAGTCCCAAATATCCCATTAATTTTTCTTTTTTCTGACCTTTGTGTTAATTTGTTTGCTTGTAATAAAAGCTACATATACTATTACTATATAATAAAAATAGACTATTTAATTTCACTCAACTTACACCTTTTTACAATTTTTTTTTTTATTTAACTTGCTATCTTCAAATGTATGTTTTTCCAGTTCAAAATTTGAATTCGAATATTCAATCGAGCTGAAATTTTGCATAGCGTATAATTCCGATCACAATACAATGCTATGGTATGCTAAAAAAGTGACAGACTTGGGGAATGTGCCTGGGAGTCCGGACCTTGCTCTTAAAAACGTTCAATTAAGTGCAATTTTGCACACATGCGTTTTTTTTAGTCTTAAATTCTAGGCTAAAAATAATTAAATAAAAAGAAGTAAAAAAACTATTTTAAATCAAGCTTCTATTTAAAGATGGACTAAAAAGTTTATAAATAGTTTTTAACATATAAATTACTGTATAATTTATAAAACTATAAGGTGTTATATAATTCTTCATTTGATATCATATGTATGTAAGTAATATGGAACTTAATTTATGGTTAATTACACAGGTAACTTAATTGTCTGTAATAAACATATACTATTTAAAATTAAAAAAAATATTTTTTACAGTTTAGTTCATCTTTAAAAAAAGGCTTGATTAAAAAAAAATATCTTACTTATATTTGGCCGCCCCCCCGCCCGTCACGTGGAGAGCCAACTAGGGATGCACAGAATGGGAACTTTTGTGTTAAACAAAGAAAGTTATATATATGGTTTAAACAGAGATTTGCCAAGTCGAATTTGTAATAATTTTTAGACAATATTGTCAAATTCATTTATTTCATTTACATTTCAAAATAAAATGTATTTCTGCATTAAACACTGCATATTTCACACGAATTTAAATCATCCATATATTTTCTTTGTAATGGAAATAAATATGTGTTCAATAAAAATTTAAGACTGTTTGGGATTTAAAAGTGAGGGCAACTTAATTATTTTTGTTGGTAGTGTATGTAATATTAATCAAAGGTTCCTTGAATACGATCATTGAAATGAAAATCTAAATACAAATATATATGCTTTTAGATAGTATTTTTAACTACTGAATTAAAAAAAAAAACAATAATAGTTCTATTAATCACATTAAAAATATTTCTTATTATTCTTTTAATAAAAATTTTTTTTATTACAATATTGATAAAAGGAATGTGATTCGAAAGTTTCACAATTAAACGTAATTTTAAAATTTATTTTAGACAATCACTTTCCAAATATACTTTCATGGTATATCCATTGAAGGCTCCAATACGTCTTTAAACATTACTTTTGATATATTTTAATAATATCAAGAAATATTTTTTGTATATTTTAAATAATTGATTTCACAAATAGATTGAAAATATTACAACTAATAGTTGTTTGAATCAAAGTTTTTATTTTCCTCACTCTTCCAAATAACTCTTTCAACTAAATTAAAAACTTACCTAAACTTTTCTACGTAGAAATATAATTCCTTTGTAATAGATTTTTATTTACTTTCATGAAATAGGGAAACAAATTTTTTCTTACAAAACTACTTTTGTGTCAAATTCTAATATTTGTTTAAATCAAAAAACACATATATGCCAAATAAATACATCCCTTTTTTTACAGTATTCATTAAAATGGAAAAATCTTTAACAACATATTTCCGTATGTACTTGAAAAGTACCCTAACATCTCTGGAAAATAGCGAAAGACGAACAAACAGTTTTCGTTCTAGTAGGTTCTTTTTTAGAATGTTGTGAAGCCTTCGTGCGCTATTTTTAGTAACCAGAGTTTAGGTTTTTGACTTGTTCCTTCGCAGAACGACCTTTTATTTTTTAAAAAAATTTTCTTTGCTCGCTATTGATTATTTAGAGCAGAACTTACAACAGAACAGGGATTTGAAAATGCCACAGTTATGGTTGCTTTTTGCATTCGGTATTATCTAATAGCCGTTTAAATTAGAATTGCAAAGTTACGATAGAATGTATTTGGTACACAAATAATGCAGTACATCTTTTGTGTTCTTTAATAGTTTGTCTCTCTCTAACTGAAAACGAAAAATAAATACAATGAATAAAATAGATTGCTATAAAGCAAGTCCTGCCTTTAATGAAGGTTATTTCATGAAAAGTTGATTTAATATTGTCAGTGTAGTTTCCTAAATTAATTATAATCTATTTTTAAATCGAAATTTAATATTTTCATTTGGTTTTGATATTTTTGTCATTAAAATCACGCGTAGCTGACGTTTTATTTTTCTCTTGCTCATTTTCAATATTTTTGCCTACCTGTAAATTATATTCTACTTGAAAAAGAATATAGAAGACAAATGAAAATCGCGGGGAAAATAAAACGCTTCTTTTCAATGTAATTCAATTTAGCGTTGTGGGAAAGCTTAGAAAGAAATGATAAATCTAAATTGATTTGGATTTGAGTAATTAATTTTGCACAAGAGTTACACAAAAAGCTATTGATGACAAATCACGTAATTTTGAAACTGGTTTAATTACAAGTATGACATTTGAATTTTTTCCTCCACCGAGCTCTTACAATTCACCAAGGAATATTTTGATGCTTATTTGAATGCCAGCGATTTAAGTTCCCATTATGCAATTCAATGTTCCTTGGTGAAATTCAGTTTGGAGCCCACGACTCTGCCATCTTGGTCGGTTTTGTTTCTGTCCTTAATAATCCAATGAACATCATAAGTAGTCGTCGACTTGATAAGTGGTAGCTGCTGTTACTGAATGGCTATGATTACGTGTTTGCGGTCAGCGTTGTTTTTGTTGAAACGTGAGTTCGAGCCCTGAGGTCGCTAAAGTCCCGTCGTGAAGCAGTGTTGATGCACGTTAAAACTGTCAAGGTCCTAAATCCTCTCGTAGTGTAGGGTGGAAGTTTGGAGAGGGAAATGCCAGATAAGGTGTCATTCTCGTCACTTGACCAAGGTTCATAATTACGAGATCCATCGCCAATAGCCCTCATGGTGCTTCTAAGTGCGACGTTAATAAACAATTAAATCAGAATCAAATCTTTTTATCTTCCCGCGAAAGCTACTTAAAATACTCGTAATTATAAGAAATCCCTTTTGGCCCAAAATTGAATTCCAAAATATTGAGAGGGCGTTATGTATGGATAGTATTAAACATATGTTAACAAACTACTCGATTCATATTCGAATATCTCATAACTTGTAACACCGCTTGATTCGGACGGACTCCTATCGGCCAAGTATTAGATTAAGAATTAAATGGTTTCTATGATTAATCAAAAATCACTTTTTTATATCTTAAGATAAGTTTTTAAATGAAAACTTTTTTCCAAAAATTAATCTAAAAAAATTAGGGGGTTCTTTTACACACTAAGGTTTCTTATACACATTCAAATACGATGATTGTTTTTATAATTTAAACTTTTATAGGTCAATTTTATTCTAGAAAAGGGATATTAAAATATTTTTGATATTGAGATTAATTTAAGATAAGAAATTCATACATTTAGTTATTTATGTATATTAGATCCAATTAATTTGATTTTTAATATGTTTACCTACACCCATTAGATGGTATTCAAAGATTTACTATTTTAAAGTTGATGAAATTGAAGATAAGTATATTTTTTTTCAACGGCCTTAGAAAGGTTTAAAATAAAATTCTGAAATCTCGATTAGGACAGATTTAACTGTTTTAACATTAAAACACTCTAATCACAACAAACATATTTACTCTAAATGAGTTTTTTACACAGTTTTTATTGCTTTCATATACATATTAAACAAAATAAATAGAAGAGATAAAGTTCTTTCAAAGAAATGGTAATCGAATTTTTCTGCGTATTCGAATGCATACTCCGTCAGTGACTATCACCTTCACCTTGACCGCTTTAAGAGAGTCGTCGATGTCGAATAGGGCGATCACAATATGAGTCACGAATACATTTCCTTATTGATTCTTTCCTAAAATACATCAAGACTCACTCGAAAGATGTGTTGCAATTGATAAACGATACATAATGGAAAAAATACCGGGAAATTTAATCAATGACATATTTCCATTTCGTCTACTAGGAGTAGCATTTAATTTTCTGTGAATGATTCACGACTCTTAGTATAGTGATGAATGTATGACTCACTAATCAATAATCTATCAGAACTTTTTTAAAACCTCACTAATAGTATTTTACGATATCAAGATTAAAATCATTGTAAATTATGGAGATATTTAATTGGTTACATAAATTAAAATTTAGGAAAAATTAAGCTTTCGAACAGGCTAATCAATATCCTACAACGTCAGCTCTCTTAAATATATTTATCAAAATTAAAATTAATTTAGAAAAAAACTTAAGAAAAATTGAATGAAAAATTTTAAGGTATTATAATTTAAAAATTAGAGTATTTCTATGTTCGATTTATTGTTTGCTTTATTTATGGGTCTAAGACAATTAAATGTTTAACGAACTCTGCTTGGTACAAATTTAGGGTAATGAAATGTGCAGTTGTGAGAAATGAAACTTTTTTTTTATTTGTTTCGCTTAGCATATACAGGGTATTTCGAAACGCATGAGAAAAATTTAAGGGGCGATAAAAAAACAGCAACATCCAAACAAGAAATTTTCACCATACATTGCACTGGCAGAGATCAAGTGGTGAACCGCTGGACGTCGCTGTAATGGAAAGCATAAAGAGCGAGCTTTCTAACACATCGTCATTTCTACCGTGGATTTCAGGAGGATTTCTGGCGGTTCACTGCTTAGTTTCCACAATGCACTGTATAATGAAAATTAGTTGTTTAGATTTTTTCTATCACCCCTTAAATATTTGCCCATGAGTTTCAGAACACCCTGTATGCCATTCGAGTTATGAAAACACGAGTAGGCTTCAAGATTTTCTTAGGCTATGGCCTTTTCCTGATTACTGTACGTCGCCCTGCCTCCTGAAATCATCGGTAGAATTGACGATATGTAAACGGAGAGCAAGCGGTGAACCGCTGTATTGGAAAGCATAAAGCGCTCTGTTGTGGATTTCAGGAGGCATGGCGACGTACAGTAATCAGGAAAAGGTCACGCCTCCTGAAATCCAAGGTAGAAATGGTGATGTGTAAGAAAACTCACGCTTTATACTTACCATTACAGTGCAAACTAGCAGTTCACAGTTTGGTCTGTACCTATGTATGGTGAAGTGAAAATTACTCGTTAGGTGTACGAGTATTACCGTCTACACCCTGTAGACGGAATACTCGTACCCGCTAATGGCAGCATACTGCAGCTTATATATATGGCTTTAACTGGTTGATTATTAACGTCACACATAAAAGAACACGAAAACTATTGGCATTTTTCATTTTTCGTAAGTTTGTGGAGAAGAGTTTAAGAATACAGACTGCAATGCAAATGTTCTTGCATGTAACACTTTTTTACTGCATATATATGAAAGCTAGTCTTTATTTCTACATTACGTACGAAATAACTTAGCCTTTATTTCTACATGACATTTTACTGAAACTTTTGAAAACTTAATAAATAGTGCGTAATACCGAGAACACGAAAAATTAATGGATTTAATTATTTAGAAGACACTTAGATAGAAAGACCACGCCCAAGTAATAAGAGAAAAGCACCGAAATATTCACAAGAAATATGGAATCATCAACAAAATGATTTTGATTGATTGTTTATTAACGTCGCACTTAGAAACAACACGAGGGCAATAAGCGACGGATCCCGTAATTTTGAGCCTCCGTCAAGTGACGAGGACGACACCTAAGATTGTACCTCCCTCTTCAAACTTCTACACCACTCCCTTGGGAGGTTACATATCCACATACAGATTTAACATGCATCAGCCCCACTTCACGGCGGGTCTTTTAGTTCAATCGGGACTTGGACACACGACTCAACAGAAAAAGAGCCGGCTGTTAGTTAGCGATTACGATCACTAGGCTACCGCGTCTACTCTTTTAAAGGAAAATGCGAGGAGAACGTACAAAAGTTTTTAAAAAATAGAATAAGTTATTTCAGCAGCTTAATATTTTAAGACAAATAGGGTTACCGGTTCAAGACTGGATTTCACAAATTTTACTGCATAGAGAATGGATGTACAAATTTGTTATGACCAGGAACCGTATAAATATTTTTGTGATCTATGAGAAAGCATATAGATTTTTTGGAATTTTTAAAGAACCAGAATAAATTTATCTATCATACATTATTTATTTATTTTATCTATGTTAAATATTGTTACAAAGGAAAAGATAACAGATTAAAACAAATAGTTTAATTTGAGCCGTGACACTGCATTGATTCAATAATATTTAGCTTAAATTTTGTAATAGTTAATGTAATGATTCTAAGAGGCGCAGTTGCCTAGGTCCTGGTCGGAATAGCTGTCATTAAAAATCAATCAAATTTTTTCTTCTTTTAACAAATGGGCCTTATATTTCAGTTTGTTGGCATAAATGATTAAAAAAAGTGTTTATATATATTTGTTGAACCGGAGAGGTTTATGCTGTATTATTTAAAAATACCCTTTTTTATTATAACGCCTGAAATTAATAAACTGTTGTCATTAAATTTTCTTATTCCAAATTATTATGTTAGGCTACTATATACTATTTTCAGAGTCACTTTATACTTTCAGTGGTAAGAGTACTAAAATCATAAGCTCAATTGTAGAGAATAGGGTAGTTATGAAATTTCTGTACAGTGAATGCTGAGGTTGCTAAAAACTTATCTGTGGATAAAAAGTAAAATGAATCTTCAATACAATCTGAAACCAGACAAGTTCAGTAACACTCTTGCGTTAATCACGAGCAGACGCTGAAGTAATAAATATACTTGGAGACATTTTTATAGTCAAATGTTTTTATTGTACGCAGTAAGATTATTCGTCGCGACAAATAAAACTGGACTGCTAGTTACGACAGTTCGCCCCGTTAGAGTGTGTGCTCAGAGGATGCACTGAAAGTCTCAATTTTACGTAAGAAAGAAGTAGACTCTTTCTTGGCAAAACCATTGTTTGAAATATGTTATAGGAAAAAAACCAGGTAAATAACCAGATGAATACTTTAAAAGTATAGAAAAACAATATTGAAATGATCACACACAAACTGTTTCGTTAAACTGATTCTCCAAACAAATGTATTTTTTATTGAAAGTTATGGTACGTTGGTTTTTTGTGAATGAAAATGCAGAAAATGAAGAGGAAATAGATAAATGAAAGAAAGAAAAATCTTTCACTTAAACAAACTTTTACATTTATTTTTAAAGGATATTTTTTTTAAGAAATAAGTTTGAAAAATACATACGGAGTGTTTCGAAACTCACGGGCAAAAATTCAAAGGAAGGTAGAAAACATCTAAACAAGGAATTTTCACCATACGATGCATGGTCGGAGAGCAAGTGGTGAACGTTCTGCGCTATAATAGAAAGCATAAAGCATGAGTTTTCTTACACATCTTCAATTCTACCGTGGATTTCAGGAGGCATGGCTACATACATTAATCAGGAAAAGACCATAGCCTAAAAAAATGTTGAAGTCTATCCATGATTTCATTACTCGCATGGCATACAGGGTGTTTTGAAACTCATTGGCAAAAATTTAAGGAGTGATAGAAAATATCTAAACAAGCAATTTTCGACATACAATGTATGGCGGAGAGTTAGCAGTGAAATGGTAGACGTCCTCCTGAAACCCACGGTAGAAATGACGAAGTGTAAGAAAACTCGCGCTTTATGCTTTCCATTACAGCGCCGTCTTGCGGTTCACCACTTGATATCTTCATTTGCATTGTAAGGTGAAAATTTCTTGTTTAGATGCTTTCTATTACCCTTTAAAAAAAATTCCGTGAGACCCGTTATATCCATTCATAAACACAATTAGATCCTGGAACAATTATAATGGAACGGTGGTGCATCAGATATCAAGTTTCGTAGTTTGCTAGTAATGTAAGTACCTTCTGTGTTTAGAAATACTCTCAAGTTTTCGATCACAAGTACGTCGATGCTTAGCGAAGAAGGCGAGCGTCAAAACGGTTTTTTGGCGATATCAAATACGTTAGCCTGTGAGCATAGTGATTTTCAGTTTGCGTTTTAAAATTTTAGTTCGTCTTTAAATGCTGGTTCGTTTATCAAGCCTCCATGTGGAGGTTGGCATCGGTATGTTGCAAAGAACTAAGCTCGTTTTAAGCGGGAAAATAATTTATAAGATGATGAAAAATTAAAGTAAAAGACGGACACGCGTTTCTGTGTGCTTACACCTCGAGTTCTTACATCCTAATCTACGTTGTAGGTGGTGGTGCTGTATCGTAGCGGGACAATTACCACATTAGTATATCTACTGTCCAACAAAGTGATTATTGCTTATGATAAACTTTCCATAAATCTCTATCCTAATTTCAGTCTTTTCATTTCAAAATTATTTACTCATTCAATGCTAAAAATTTAATAAAAAATTGAATAATACTTGAGGATGGTGATTACACAAGAGTTGTTGTAAATTTGAATGTACCTTTAATTAAATTATGATTATTAGATTATGAATAAATTAACTCTGATCTAGATAATAGTCAGCCCATATCTGATCAAAATTATGTTGGTATGGCTTCAGAAATTACCAAAAACTTCATTATTTTTAAATAAGAATATATAAGATGAAAATAAAATAAAAATAATGCAAATTATAGAATGCGTTAATGACTCTATTGTTTTTTAAAATATGAATATGACAGTCATGATTGTTATGTTTCTGAAATACTAAATTCCCCTAGATTACTGTTTTTGTTACTTCCCTCTTCCGTATGTAAGGTTTATCAAATATTTTGTTTCAAAACCGTAAACAGTCTACGAAAATCGTAATCACTACATAACATCAGGACATAACACATCAATCAATAACTCCCGAGACTAACATTGAAAACAACATTTTTTTTGCAAAATTTTTTTTTATTCATCAACATAACACCTTTTGTTAATCACCTTTTAGGGTGATACAATCGTTCCAACGCTTTTCCAAATCTTTTTTTTTTTTTTTTTATCCGCAAGAAATCTTTTTTGTTGCGAGTAAATAGCGATAAACAGCTTTCTGAATCATCGACTCGTTGCTGTTTTTGTTCCATCGAAAGCAATCGCGGCACCCACATGGAAAAAACCATTTTCACTTCACTTCAAAAAACCTTTTTCAGTAAATACACTTCCATATGATATCTGTGTCATCTCAGCAATCTCACGGAGCTTCACTTTACGATCTTTCATTATAATTTTTGTCACTTCACTCACATTTTCCGGTGTAACGGCTTCCACAGGTCTACCCGAGCGTTCCGCGTCATTTGTGTCGGTACGACCACGTTTAAACTCGGCAAACCACCGACAAATCGTTGCTTTTGATGGACAAGAGTCCGGGTAACATTTTTCAATCCATTGTTTCGCTTGCACGGTGTTTTTACCCATTAAAAAACAATGTTTTATCAGAACACGAGAGAAACTCGGTTTTTTCCATTTTTTTAAACAAACTACAAAACGACTTTACTCCAACCTCGATAACTCAGCTGTTTCTGGTCCGATCGACTTAAAATTTTGACACGTTTCAAGCAAAGGTTAGTACTCTAGAGAGACCTGGTTACTGGTTTACTACGAGCGCCATCTCTGGGTTAGTCTCGGGAGTTATTGATTGATGTGTTAATAATCTGCGTTAATGCTTTACGTTCTTCATTTTCGAAAATGTAATTTCACATTGATAAGTACTCTCAAATATAGAAAAAATTCCCGAGCACATGATTCGATTGATCATATTTATCTTTCTGAAGAATTCATTGATTAATTTATTATTAACACCGCAATCAGAAGCAACAAGAGGGCTTTTGGAGACAAACCTCGAAATTTTGAATTTCGGTCAAGTGATGAGGAACACTTGAGCTGACACCACCCTCTCCAAATTTTCACATCACGCCTTCGGGAGGATTTGGAACCTCGACAAGTTTAATGTGCTTCAGCTTCTGTACATGGCGGTTTTTTAGTGGCATCAGGGCTCGAACCCACGACTCGACGAAACAACGACAACCGCTAGTTCGTGACCAAGATGCCTTGACAACCACGGCCACAAAATATTATAGAATTAGATTAGATTCATTTCTTTTAACATCGTTCGTAGATATCGTTATTATGCAGATCAATCACTTCCAACTGAAGGTCAAAGGAAAACTCATCAATTGTCCATCCAAATGGATTTTGAATTGATTGATTGGTTAATTGTTTACTAATAAGTCGCACTTAGAGGCTACACCAGAGCTATTGACGACGTCGCACATAGAAGTGAAACCAGAGCTATTTGAACCTCGGGGACAAGTGATGAAAAGGACACCTGAGCGGGTACCTCCCTCTCCAAACTTCCACACCACTCCGATGAGAGGATTTAGGACCTCAACCAGATTTAACTTGCATAAGCCCCGCTACACGGTAGGTCTTTAATTTGTATCAGAGCTCGAATCCACGACTCTTCGGAAACAACACGAGTTCGAGACCATCACCACTATATTACTGCGGTGGCGTGGTATTATTGAAGGAGTAGTTTTTTCTATAACTTAGCTCTCGTTTGAAATATTTTAGATTGCATACTTTAAGAATGATAGACTTCGTTTTTTTAGAGAGTCCCTTACGCAAGATGTTCACTTTTCTGCACAACATTGGTTTTCTGTTTTACATAGAATTTAAAAAGAAAATAATTCCTAATAAGCAAATAATAGTAATTCTTTCCTTTTGCTAGGCTAGTGAGTAATAATGATAATTAATGGGTTAGACTAGGTAGTTGGAACCCGCAAAACTAGGCTAATATTGTCACGATTTATACTAGCAAAAAGATCATGCATTCTGGATCTATTCCGTCTAATATCGTTGTGGGAAACAATAAGGTATGCTATACCTTGAAACTAATAGAGCTTTAAAAGACATATCGTGACACAATGCGGAAGTTGGAGAGAGAAACAAGTATCGTGTTTGGTGCAATTTGTCTATGTTTAAAAATTACGAGATTAGCAACCATTGCTGCTTTGATAATTTTAGTTCTATATGCATGAAAAACAATTTGATTTAGAGATTTCTTTTTTTTTTTTCACGATTTTTACTATATTTCAAACATTGCATTATTTTATATTTTTTTTTAATCCTGTTCATAACTTAATTTAAATCAAATTTTAGTAATGGATTGATTTACTCAGTACATCCAAAAAGTTACAGGACTGATCGCACATAGACCATATAACCAGAGAATATCCTTATCTTATACAAAAAAAACTTTTACATAGTCTTCTTACATTTCAACTTGGAACGAGTGTACAGGACCGTTAATGTCTCCTGGTACACCTCCTCTCCATCACTATTGAGTTCCGATGTCATGGTCTCTTCAATCTCCTCTATCAACTCGTACCGCTAGGAAACTAAAAAAAAAATGGTCCAAAAGGCCAGATTTGATGAATACAGGGAGTGTCTGATGAACACAACCTGCCTTCTTGCCGAAATACGCTGCACAAGGATAGATTTGTGAGATGGTGCATTGTTATGCAAAAGGTGTCAATTACTAGTGTCCAACCAACAAGGCTACTCAAGTCACATTATTTTCAAAAGTCGATCCAAAACATTTTTGTTGAACGCCCCAATCACAGTGGAACCTAGACAATGAAATTCCGTTGCACAAGCTCAACATTCTCGTAATTTCGACTGGGAACATGGATGATATGATCTCTCATCGTTTTTGGTTGAGTCTCTTGTAGCTTTAAACCTCGAAAACCACTCAACTACTCGGAAATGACCCATAGCAGCATCACAATACGAAGATGTAATGATTTAGTATGTTTTTGAGGTTCCCAATTTAAAACCAATTGGGATATTCATTCGTTGCCCCTCCCCTCCTCCTTTTTTGTTCAATGACAATGACGCATACACTCGCTTTACACAAAGGAACGCTGCCAAGTCGGAACTAGTTAGAAATGAATGGAACCATTTTTACACACATAGCTGAAGATCGTCGCTACATCATCCCATCGATTTCGTAGAAATAGCGCCATTTAGATTTTTTCACGAGCGGCTGCCCTGGTGTTTTTGAATTTACTGTGTATGAAAGATAAGAAGCACAGCGTTTGCTGCATATTTTTTATATAATCCCCAATATTTTGCGTTCATATTTCATTGCGGATATTTGTTTTGCTGTTGCTGAGGACGAGGTTAATTTATTGATTGCTTATAGACATCATAACTTAGAAGCAATACAAAGGTTGTTGGCTACGGACCTCGTAATTATGAATCATAGTCAAGTATCGAGGACGACACCTGAGCTGGCACTCTACTCTCCACATCCATGCAATGCCGACGCGAGGACATTGAGCTCCGATAGATTTAACATGCAGCATGGGTCTTTAACGACCAGCATGGTACGACGGGTCTTTAATAAAAACAAGGCTCGAACCTGTGGCTCGACTAGAACTTTGCCGACCATGAGCGCTATATCAAGACCACGCGGCTATGTGGTCATGTGAATGACTTTGAAATAGATTTTGTGTTTCTAATAAATATTTACTTATATCATATACGTAACCATCCGAATTTTTTCAAATTTTTTTTATAACATACGTTACGTATGCTCAAAACGTTCTGAAATTATATGTTTGATTCAAAAAATAATACCCTCATGGAATATTTCTCAAAAATATTTTAATAGGGATTTCTTAACTGATATTAAATATTAATAAGCCTGCTTTTGAAAATAGTTATTTAAGTACAGATTTATCAAAAACAATTTTTTTTCTCGATAGAGCGCGAGAGAGAACGGTATGCTGCATAAATTATATAAAATATAGCATGATTTATCCAATCATTTCTATTGGGCGTTACTTATGTTACCATTTCAGCACAACCATTAAGGTTCAAAGCAGTTAAGTACCTGAAAGCTGTTTTAAAATGTATTTTTATGTAGCAAGTACTTTATTTATTTATATATATTTCATTTATTGTTATTCTTACTATTACTATTACTATGTTCCCTTTTTTTAAAAAAAAAAATAAAATAATTTTGGCATTTTCCATATATTTGCGTGTCACCATAGAGTCTGGTTTCTTCACGGGTATTTTTTTGTCTCTCTCTCTCTCTCACACACACACACACACACACACACACACACAGACATTTCCAGTCTTTTGACTCATCTATGAATTATAATCTATGCTGCATTTACACAACCTGTTAAAATTTCGTCACTTCAGAAACCGTCTACACTACAATTCAACAAAGAAAAAGTTTATGAATATTTTATACGCATTTTCATCCTGAAACTAATAAACAAATATATACATCACCTTCTGACAGAAGTTTCGATAATTTTTCGTATGTGTTTTTATGGGTATTGTGCCTTAAAGGTGGAGTGTATTTGAATGTTTACTTCCCATAAATTCTTCCATTTATGTTACGTATTCCATTGCAAAAACTTCCCAAATAAGTTCGTTTTGAAAGAATTTTTGTTCTAAAAGAATCTGCAAAAATTCATTTAAAATATTTGGAATGTAATGTGTATATTAATGCATATCTATAATTCTATACATTCTATTTATATTTATTTGCTTTTATTGTATTCATTAATTACTTTATTCCTTTATATATTAGTTTAGTTTTTATTAACGTCGCACTAGAAGCAACACGAGGGCTATTGGCGACGGACCTCGTAATTTTGAACCACGGCCAAGTGACGAGGACGACACCTGAGCTGGCACCCCCCTCTCCTAGCATCCACACCAACGGGAGGACTTTGGGCCTCGACAGATTTAACACGTGCATCAGCCCCGGCTACACGGCGGGTCTTTGGCGGCCAAGGATCGAACCCGCGACTGAACGAAAACCGCCGGCCGCTAGTCCACGACCTTGGCCACTAGGCAACCGCGGCTCTTCATTTATATATATGAAACTCCAAAACATTTCAGTCATAAACAATTAGTGGGAAATAAATAACTATACTATATATTGAGTGAAATATATATACATCAGTCAATATAAACAAAACACTGTGTGTGTATATATATATATGTGTGTGTGTATATATATATGTGTGTGTGTATGTATATATGTGTGTGTGTGTATGTATATATATGTATGTATATATATATACATAAAATTTATTTATTTATATATATTAATCTATTTATTTGTGAATTGTATTCATTTCTCTCGGTTTTTAATACGTTTCCATGACAATTAAGAGGCTGTTTTTTTTGTATCGGGTATCGTTTTTAGTCTGTCATAAAATACTCGTCGAACTGATTTTTCCTGAAAAACGCGAATATTTCTAGTAAAGGAAGGAGTGCGAATGTTTCTGGTTAAGGAAGAATTTTGCGAATATTGCTAGTTTCGCAAGAGTAGCGCGCCTAGCCATGTGTGTGAGCATTGATGTCTGACCTCTCCGGAACCGCTCTTATACAATACGAGCGGAATCGTGCCTGATTGTTTCTAGTGTTATTGAACTCATTCATGACAGTCCCTTATCCGTAGCCGTGGAAATATGATTAGCGGATGACTCACTTCCTGGTTATCTGGGGCCAATTATCAATTACTCTTCCTCACAGATTATTTGATGTCTTCTAACATTTTTTTACTGGGCAGTTTCCTCCCCAGAATTTCTTTTTTCAAAAATATTTTAGTAGTGGGTTATTGATAGACGACCGAATATCTCGAGCTCCAATCAAGAACATGCCATCTGCTAATAAAAAAAAAAAATGTTCAATATAATTCTCCCCATTTTGAAGTGTGTAAGGCAAAATATGTGCCGCATGTAGAAAATATGTTCTATTTTTTAACGCGTTAACCCCCGCAATGATTGCGCAGTCTCACCTGAGGAAACTATTTTTCTTTTTTTTTTTTTCAAGATTTTTGCTAAAAGGGGTTTTTCTTCTTATTTTTTCTCTCGTTTCCTTATACATATTTGTTAACATGTAATTGTTTTGAGAAAATGGCGTCAACAAAAATGCGTGGGCATAAAACAAAGGATTTACATACTGTTAGATTCAAAAGATTAACATTATAATACATTATGATTATAATAATTACATTTGGTTTGCTTAAAGTATATTTACATGATGTTAGGTTCAAAAGATTGACATTATAATACATCGTGATTATAATATAATTACATTTGGTTTGATTAAGATACATTTATATTGCTAAGATATACATAATTGAATATTGTTTCGCCTGCTTGTATTTCAATACCCGAACAAAATATTATTGCATACTTTAATAATTTATCAATAGCGCGCGTTTGCTCTTATTTTAATACTTAATTTAATACTTGATTTTTATGACAGAATCGTCTGCTTTTAAACTTTTTGTTGTTAACATTGGCAACTTTTTTTGTACTTCAGAATGTTTTGCTTGTGAAAATAAAATTGCATTAAGAATTTGAATAAGGTGTTTTCTTTTCTTTATAGTAATTACTTCTGTGGAGTTTGGGGCTCGGAAGTACGCTTACTTTATGCTATTTAATATTCATTTTGAATAATTCTATTTTTTCGAGACCTTAACAAGGGGGGGGGGTTTAGCACATGATAAAATGAAATTAGCTAAATCAATTTCAATTTTTTTTTATTTTACTTTTATGTCTGTTATCTCCCTCCAAGCCCATGAAAGGGGAGAAATCAAAAATAGAAAAACTTTTAATTCGCCAAATCTGCATCAAGGTATAATGCACTTATATACACAAAACTCATACGAAACGTGTCCACGGGTGCAAAAATAACAAATGGAAAATGTCTGCCGGTGGTTACGCAGTCGAAATCAAGAAACTGAAAATGATCACCGGCGGGCAAACGATGCCCATCAGTGTTAAACGAGTTATAATAGTTGAACAAAATTAATTTGTTAAATATTTTCTGTGACACAAGTCTTCAAAATATCGAATTCACAAGCTCTTTGCTCCAGACCAGCAGTTCCAAACTCCCAGTCCAAGTGCCCCTAGTTGGTTCGTGTACTCGCAGCCAAATATCCTCCAGCCATCTCTGTCCCCCCCCCCCCGCCCTCCATCATACATAATTTCTTTCACCCATTACAGATTCCGAAAACCTCTCCAAAAAGGAGTATGTTAAATTAGATTAAATAATCTATATAGTCCTTTCCTTGCATTTTTTTTTTTTTTTATTTCTGAAGTAAGCAAACAATTTAAAACAAATATTATAAAAAAAAAAAAAAAAAATTATTCTCTTTTTTTGGGGTTTATTTAAACAAAAAATTTTTGGGGGGGGGGGGAGATAAATATAATCATACAGTTAATTTGCTTCAGTATTTATTTTTTACGTAATCATACGGAAAAAAAAAACATTCACAAATGGAAAAATAGTTCTATGCAAAGTTTTGCAAAGAACAGATTTAGTCAGCCAAAGTGCACTTTTTTTAAAAATAATAATTATTAAATTACTCAATGAAAAAAAAGAATTAAAGTAAACGATGAAATATCGAGAAATGGACAATAGTAAACTTCTCCGATATTAAAATTAAAGGAAACAGTAAATTATTAAATTGAATATATTTAAGTTAAATGTGATTAAAAATAAAGCAAACGATAAAAAATTAAAAAGTGATCTAGTACGCCAAAAGTGATCCAACTAAAACAATAGCCCCTGGGTAGCTAACAAGTTTCGTTGTAGCAAACGGCAGCAAATACATTATGGAGCTTTTAGAAAGTTCACTGTATTAGTCCCCTTGACGAACACAAAAACTTTCATGTTGACCAATCCACCATTGAAGAGGTTCTTTAGAGTAATATCTAGAGTAATTCAGGAATTTCTCCTCTTCACGAATCGAAAAAGTTACGATTGACAATCGCAATAAAAACTTCTATCCACCTATTTTTTAAAATACTTTTTAACATTCTACAATAATAGTATTCTTTGTTTTTTAGCTGTGTGGCAACCATAACCGTTTTGGTCTTACCGGTCGGTCGAAAGACAACATACAGTAATCTGGAAAAAGGCCATGCCTCTTAAAATCCTCGGTAGAAATGATTATCGGCGACCAAGCGATCCTGGAATGGAAAGCATAAGGCGCGAATTTTCTTACACATCGTCATTTCTACCCCTGATTTCAGGAAGCATGGCGATGTGAAAAGGCCATGCCTTCTGAAATAAACGGTAGAAATGACGATGTGTAAGAAAACTCGTGCTTCACGCTTTCCATTACTGTGCCGTCTAGTGGTTCATGGTGTAAATTGCTTGTTTAGATGTTTTCTATAACACCTTAAATTTTTGTCCATGAGTTTTTGACTGCAGTAGCCTAGTGGTCATGGTCATGGCCTCGCTGGCTTGTTGCTTCTAGTGCGACGTTAATAAAAACCAACCAACCATATCATTACTTTCAAAACTTTTAACTGTTTTTGCTTTTCATTTTTCATGATGATTTCATTTTTCATGAATCTTTTTTTTAAAAATTAAAATTATATAGTTTTTTCTTGTTGCCTTATATAACACATTTGATAATTCTGTGTATGGAATAAGAATTTAGATAAATAGATATTTTTCGAAAAAAGAATCCACAAATTTATAAATATACCTTTTTTTCTATCTCTTTATTGTCATACTTGACACAAAAGAATTTGTAAAACTACAAATAAGACTAGTATAGCTAATCCCATGCACAAATTGGGAGAATCACTTTGAAAGAATCAAAAAAAAAAAAAAAAAAATCATATTTTGTGTGTGCTCAAATACGGTGAATATAAACTTTTCGTACAAATATTTAAATTTAAATTATTGCTCACGGAGTACCGTGGGGGTACCACGGATTTTGTCGAGTCGTTGGTTGCAGCCCAAGTGCTAGTGAAAACCCGCCGTGTAGTGGGGTTGATACATGTAAAATCAGTCGAGGTATCAAGTCCTCCCGTTGGCGTGGTGAGGAAGTTTGGAGCGAGAGGTTCCAGGTCATCCACATCACCTAACCGAGGTTCAGAATTACGAAATCTATCGCCAATAGCGTTGTTGAAGAGAAAGGTATTTGACTGAAGTCCGTCTGTGAAAATCCTATATAGCTTGCATTTCAAGCTTAAATCCTGTATTGATACGGCTCGTAAAATTTTCCAACAAATTTCGAAATTGTTTCAAAATTTGATTACATTTTTTTAATATTTCACTTTTCTCTTTTTGTGTGCTTAGAATTGTATACCTTGTACATATGAATATTTTTGTTAGATACTTTATTTTTAGTTCACGAGTTTGTGGACGCCTTTTATATTGTGCCATTTAATCAAATATACGTCGCTTGTTATACGTCGTATTTTTGCAAGAAAAATCTTACTGTTAATTTTTGATTTCTGTCATGTATACTTCCAGCTCTGCAAACTCATTGTAAGCTTTTGTTTACTTTTGAATTTCGAACTTATTTAATATCTTATATTATTTTGTCAATAAATGCTGAGTGCGGGGGTGATTGTCTCCCGGGAGGCTGGTTTGTGGCTTTAAACCCCTTGAGTGAGCTCGGTCCCCTTTGGCATTTTACCAGTAGCCCCCGTGTTGCTTCTAAGTGCGATTTTAATAACCAATCAATCACGGAGTATCGTGTCCCATTAATGAACAAATGGAATATCAAGACTTCATATACTTTTTTAATTAAAAAAGTACACCAGCGTTAATATCATATTCTGATTTTACTAGAGTATAGATCAGGAGCTTCAAGCTCATTTCTAGCCTCGGGTAAAATGAACTCTGGGCTGCACATTTCTGATATAACTCAATCCGCTTTTCAAATTTACTATTTAAAAAATATTTCTTAAAAAAATAGCGATTTTTTTTTTATATTGAACTTCAGCCATCTTTCTTTCTATTCTTAACTTTGAAAGTAACATTCTATGAATATAAATAAAAAGGAAGTAAAATTTATGTTAGTTTAAATATATGTTTAATAATTAAATAATTATAAATTGTTTGGTAATTAAATACACACATATTGATTACTTACATTGTAACGCTACTCTGCTATTATCAGGCTCTTGTGCCATATTTCAGTTTGATATATCGAACTTTACGAGACAAGAAACAACCTAAGAATACTCCAGACTAATCAAGCAAAAATGTTAATTATCAATGATTAGAAATTGATATGATCTCTTCGGATCTCAATCCTAGCAAACCACTCTAATTACAATTGAAATTAAGTTATCTTACCGATGCCTATCTGTTGAAATCGCCTGAAAGTCCACACAAAAGATCTCCACATGTCAATAGTTGTCACTTACAACGGATAGTAATAATCTCGGTACCCTCTATATCTCTTCTAAATTTCCCTTTAATTACTTATATATCATTATATCTGAATCACTTCACTTTATTTAGACCTACATCTAATTAACATAATCACGTTTCATTTTGATCGGGAAGAAATTGTTACTTTACGCAATCAATCTCAATTAACGTACCCAAGGTTCGTGAATAGAAAATCACGAATAGCCCAACGTCACAATATATTAGCCAAAATATTGTCTAATTAAACAATTAGAACAAACAAAATCAGAGTCAGAGAGAGAGAAAGCCTATGTGATACCCAAAAAATACAAAGACTGCAATGAAGACGAAGTTTATAATTACTACTGTACACAATACTTCAGATGGCTGACTGATTATTGAAAATAACGTAGCGAAAGAAAAAGATAATTATAAAATAATTCTCAATAATTATGGACAAATCAAAAAATTATATACAGAACTTTGCTTCCGATAGGTTTAAAAAAATATAAGTAAAAAAAAATTTTTTTAAATCGAGTTTTTATTTAAAAATAGACTCCTTTTAAATCATACGTTATTTTTAAGGTAAAATAATATATATAATTTAAAAAGATTGAGCCGCTTAACTAAGGTATCTATGCAACTACCGATAAATTAAATACCATAGCTGCTTATTTATTTGTACCTTTTTGTCCATCTTTAAATAAAAACTGGATAAAAAGATTTTTTTTTTTAAACTTATACATATTTATAAGTACTTTTTAAAAACTTATATATTATTTTGTATCTGTTTTTTTTTAAAAAAATATGGAGCTTGATTTAATTGAATGCCTGAAATCTGAAGTCTGAAGTTTTCACACCACTAGTGCCCCCCTCCGTGCATCTGTCACCTTTATATGATGTGGTGTAGATGCAACTGAAGTGGGAATATCTCGAGTCCTTGGTATAGGTCGTTACAACCGCAGAAGTAGTAGCAGAGTACGTTGTCTTCTTATCGTTTTTAGGACAGCGATAACAGTCCCCTTGCTTCTCAAGGATATTCATAAGACGGAAAAGTTGTCGAAATTTATGAATTGATTACTAGTCTCTATCTCCGTCTGAAATTTAAAAGGAACAAAGACTGTGTAGGCAGGTTTAACCGTAATCAGCCGTCTAGTAACTGATAGTCGACAGCTTGTTTGTGTTAGTAATGAATGAATATCGTTATCTACTGCATACGAGTATTGTATCAATGAAGTGTGAAGATCTTTTTTTTTTAACATGCACTGAGTTTTATAAATAAGTCAAAAGGCTGAAGAAGAGACAAAGAAAATGTCACACGGTTACCTTGGTAACATATTAAAAATTCATGCCAAAAATTAAGTGAATTATTTATTACTTAAATGCAGTTAAAAGAAACGTTGTTACTGTCAAGTGATATCTTTTAATTCTGATGACAGTGTTGCTATGGCAATATAGCAGTAGTGAATTGAAAATTAAATTATTCTATAAATAAAGCAAGAAACGTACTGGAAACACACGGGATAAATTATTTAGATACTATACACTTAAAAAAAAAAAATAACGTATTTAGTAGCAAATAAAAAAGTTGCTATTGTATCATTCTTGAGTGAAAAGTTACTGTTAAACATCTTGGTAACATGTTAATAATGACTAAAATTCTTGCCAAAAATTAAGTGAATTATTTATTATTTAAATGCAGATAAAAAAAAAAGTTAATGTTACGGGAGATCTTTTAATTCTAATGGCAGTGTTGCTATGGTAATACAGAAGTGAAGTGAAAAATTAAATTATTCCATAAATAAGGCAAGAAACGTACTGGAAACATGTGGGATAAATTATTTAAATACTATACACATAAAAAAATATAACGTATTTAGCAGCAAATAAATTTCTGTTGCATCATTCTTGAGTGGAAAGTTACCACATTAAAACATAAAACATGTTCCACCTTTGTTTTATGCTTTAAATTCATAATTTTTATCATTGTTTTTTTTTAAGAAGACTTAGTACCTTTCGAATTCAAAAGTAGAACATTTTGACAAACTTTTTTCGATTCATCATAACTCAACATTTTTGCTCATTTCAGTGTGAAACTTTCCCAGTTTGTGTAATAAAGTGTATAGTTTAAAATATTGGGTCAAGTTTTGCAATTAATTTAATATTTTTCTTAAGCAACATGAAATATGCGTTCAAAAATTTAAAAAATAAATTAGCTTACCTTACGTTACCCACAAGATAACATTTGGAAGATGTACAGTAGAACCCTAATTCTTATATCAAATTAAAGCTAAATAATGACCTTATTCTGTAAACCACAAATTTTAAATTTATCTTACATTAAAAAAATTGAAAAATTAAAAAAAGTTATCAAATTTGTATTTAGTAACTTTTTTTCGTGTATCATGCTATAAAATAAAATCTAATCATCCCATTAACAAAACTGAGGCTCACAGAATAAAGATCTACTAGTACAACACTCATGTAAAATTTTAAAGCTCTGCATGCAAAACATTTTTTTTTTAATCCTGTGGGAAAGTGTGAAAATAAGAAACTGAGAAAAAGAGGTTTCTTTACATTACAAAGAACAAGCCACTTTAGACACTTACATTTTTTGTTGCAGAAGGCGTAATAATTGTCGGAGTTTGACGCGGTTTGCTTTAAAATGCTCCTAACATTCAACACCATTTTTTGAAAACAGATTTGAAAAATCGAATTTTTGAAGGTGCAAAGGTACTAAGTCCCCTTAAATGGAAAATATATCAAATTTTCTTTTTCTATTCTAATTGGAGTTATACAATAAATTATTCATAAAATAACACATCAATCAATAACTCCCGAGATTAACCCAGAGATGGCGCTCGTAGTAAACCAGTAACCAGGTCTTTCTAGAGTACTAACCTTTGCTTGAAACATGTCAAAATTTTAAGTCGTTCGGACCAGAAACAGCTGAGTTATCGAGGTTGGAGTAAAGTCGTTTT
>BMAW01131525.1:492552-515086 GCA_019974015.1 Nephila pilipes
TTAAAAAAAAAAAAAAAAAAAAGATTTGGAAAAGCGTTGGAACGATTGTATCACCCTAAAAGGTGATTAACAAAAGGTGTTATGTTGATGAATAAAAAAAAAAATTTGCAAAAAAAATGTTGTTTTCAATGTTAGTCTCGGGAGTTATTGATTGATGTGTTATAAACAGAATAGTTAACTATCTAATACGATGAAATATTAACTCAGAAAAATAGTTCCATTAATCGCTTTAATAAAAACTTCAATAATATTGTTAGGGCCGCGGTAGCCTAGTGGTCAAGGTTTCGGATTCATAACCGACGGTTTTCCTTCAGTCGCGGGTTCGATCCTTGGTTGCCAAAGACCCGCCGTATAGCCGGGGCTGGTGCACGTTAAATCTGTCAGGACATAAAGTCCTCCCGTTGGCGTGGTGTGGAAGTTAGGAGAGGGGGGTGCCAGCTCAGGTGTCGTCCTCGTCACTTGACCGAGGTTCAAAATTACGAGGTTCGTCATCAATAACCCTATGTTGCTTCTAGTGCGACGTTATTAAAAACTAAAATAATATTGTTTGTTTATTAATAAATGATTTTTTTTGTAAATACTGGCATGTGTATATAAATATCGTATGTAAAAATATAGCTTCCTATTTTGAAAAAAAATTGAGCCTGATTTTTGTGTTGTTGCTCTATGTCGATATAAATATAGAGTTTGCTATCTGGCCCAACAAGCTTAAAAAATTTACAATAAGGCGCTTCCCAAAAAATGTTGGCAGTCTTCAGGAATCTCTAACCCTTTTGTATCTTTAAGTCATTCTAGAATACCAGTGGTGTGAGGTAGGGGTTGGAATCACTTTTATTATTTGTAGTTTCTGAAACATGAAGATATAATTAAAACAATAAATATGACACAATGTTTAGAAGAAAGCCCATTAAATGTGGATTCCTCTTCGTAGATGGCGCTATAATATAGAACATATTATTACGCTCTTTGTATGACATCATATTCGAACAGTAGCATGCATACAGTAGTACAGGATGAAAAACAAAAATTATTTACGGGTGTATGTTTGACATTTTTTTAAACAAATAACCAGAGCAAAACTACAAACCAATCGGGATAATGGGATCATACCTTTTAGCTGGGACCATACCTTTTAGCTGGAACAATTCCAACCGAACCGAAACTTCTGGTAAGCCTAGTTAAAAGGGTAAGCATTTAATTGTTTACCAAAAAGATATTTGTATGTGATTGAAAACAAATATTTTCCCCCAGAGAAATAGGCGTATATTTCTCTAATTGTTGTCACTAGCTATAATTTTTTTTACATATTTTATTGAAAATTTAAATAATTTTTTATCCCGATCGCACAGAAGTGGGTTCACATAAAACAGAAGGTGGGCGCAAATGTGCCCGAGGGCATAGAGTTGGTGACCCCTGGACTAGAGGGACCAATTCACGTACGTGAGAGAACGACTTGTTTTCTAGATGCTAAAACAATTATTATAAGTAATGAATCGTAACTATCGAATATAAATCCTTGTGTTCTAACTTCTATATTGAACTGAAGTAGAGAACTCGCTAAATAATGATTCAATATCATCGGACGGGAATGCACCAAATTACGAAAATCATAACAATTTTTTTATGTTTTCTCACAAACCCGGTTTTTACGACCCAAAACGCGTGTATCCAAACAACCAGTATTCTTTTCTCGCAACCCAATTCTGCGAAAAATACAACTTCCTACCTCCCACAATAGCGCACAGGTAAGCCAAGTACACTTACCCCCTATCAAACCGTGGAGCGTGCTATACGTTTCTCGGACCCGCAATATTAAACAGCTGGTTATAATGCATTAGCGAAGTGTAAGGCAATACCTACCCTGAAGCCATAGCCCCCATTTCCTTGCCCCCTCCCCTTACTTTAAAAAGTGTACACACACGAGCGAACCCTAGTGGGTACACGACGACCCAGGGCGACAGCTGTTTAGGTCACGTGACATGGGGGGAAAAACACAAAGGCGAGGAAACCACGAGGGAGGGAAACACACACAACACCTGGATAAACAGACCAGCTCCGGAGATTGAAGTTTTCGATACTGCCCCCCCTCCACCCATACCCAAAGAAAAGGCCAGTGATTAACTGAATAAGGAAGTTGGGGAGGAGGGCACCTTTTAAACTATCTGAATGAGATTTTAAACGGTCCGGGCTCCAGAGTACTATCATGTAAACAATGAAGCAGAGGGTTGTGTGTCCCTCTCCCTTCCGCTTAAGATTTCTGAGGTGTGTACATCCGTCCATTGAGTTTCAAGGCTCTCTGTCAAATTGGAGATAGGTAGACGACTTTGTTTGCAGCGGATCACTGAACACTTTAAGGAAGACCCCGGCCTAAGCTGTAAAGGGAGAAGACCAACAACTGCTGACTCCGCTTTTCCCTAATATCCCCTCCTCTTCCTTAGACGGAGATATTGTATGTCATTGTTAATCCGTCCCATGAATTTCAAATTTTTTTTCATTTCCTTCCTTCACCACATATCCATTATTTTGAAAAGTTTTATTACATTTTGTATATATATATTTAAATTTTCAAAAAAAATGTTTTCAATTTATATTTTTTGGTGTTATGATCATTTTTTACTATTATATTTTGTTGATGGGATAGTTAGGCCTATAATTCTGGAATAACCCAGCTTAACAGTCTAAAACCTGTTACAACATCAAATATATAGTATTTTCCAAATTTTTTTAGATTTATTAGGTTATTTTACAAAAGAAAAAAAAAAATTGAACATTTTTTTTTCAAATGTCTTGATATTTTGATATTTTTTTTTACTTTTCTGATTTATCTTCGATGTGAACAGAGAAAAAAAAATTCAGATAGAAATATTCTTCATTATTAATGTTAAAATGTTTTCAGCAACATATAGTGAAACATGTTTTAATATCTTAATTCTGTTTGAATGAATCAAATTTTTTCAACACCATATTTCATTGCCGAAACTTCAATGTTAAATGTTTTTGTATGTCAAAGAGAAAAACTTAATATTTATTGAAGTTTTCTAAATTTTAAAGCTATATTTACCAGACTAGTCAAAATGACTGAATTTCACATTTCTTTTGTAACGTTGGGCTCTATCGCGATTTTCCCTTTTCCTAACCTCGGGGACTTTTCTGCTAGAATTGATTAAAATGAAACTTCACCGAATACATGAAATGTTATTCATGTAGATCAGATTGAAATTATGAAATATAAAGAATAGATTGGATAAATTACATTACTAAATGGGGAAGAAATGAATAATAGATTGCCCCTGAAGACATCAAATGCAATATTTTCTGAAACAGAATAATAAGAACCAATGAAATTTTTTATTCAAGTAAATATTTTGAAATCTTAGGGAACATTCCAAACCATAGATATAATATCTAATTGGACAAAATGATGAAGAGAAGAAATACCAAGCCCTCGATTCTTCATCAAAATGATCACAACTCCCGGGCCTTTAAGGTATCCGCCTACCTTTAAAACGCGATTTCGGTCAAAAAGTCAATTTTTTTTATTTTTATTTATGGTCTATTATTACAGCCGGATTTCTTAGCTTTCTAGAACAGTTTCAATTTTGTTTCTATCTTACATAGAACTTGAGTTATAAGCATTTTAATAACAGTCTGTGTCAAATTTTAGAACTAAAAGTAGCATTCTGCTACCGGAAATGGAACTTTAATGTTTGTTTTTCATTGATATTTTACGTAATATTGCCATCAAAATATCTTGCAACATACAAGATGAATTTCCTAAGACCCAAAATGCAAATGAATATTTTTATGGTGTAATATGATAAAGAGTACTAAAGGAAATTTTTGTTTGTTTGAAAAATGTGATATTGGGTGCATATGACGCAATTATACAATTTATCGAAGGACATCAAGGCTGCTTAAAATAAATAAGCCGAACTTTGAAAATCCGGGCTACTTCACTGTAAAGGGATACAAAAAGTTGGATTACAATCGAATCAGGGAATTGAAGCGTTATACAACACTAGTTAAATGTAAGCGTTGGAAAGTTTTAAAGGCTCTCAGGAAGAAAAAGATAACTTATATAAGTAATACAGACAGTGAACTTTACAAATCAGGGGCCTTTTAATGTTAAATGTTTATTTAATTAGGTAAGTTTCTGAGTAGAAATGTATTTTTAGCTTTTTCTCAAAAGCAAGATTTTCATATTTTGCTTCAGCGCAAAACATCGTATTGAAAAAAAGTAATGAATATATAATGTTATGAATATATTTCATGGAATACTCTATGAAAGTGGATTCAGGACTTGAACCTCTCCTATTGTTGTAATGCTATTACTTTGCATTTTATTGACGAAAAAAGTCATAATTTGTCACAAATTTATACGGTTTTTCTGTATGTTTAAGTAGGACTTCCTATAAGTATTTAATTTTCAGGATTACAATTGTGGGAGAGGCAGAAATCCTAAATTATATTCAATTCATCATAATAAAATTTACAGAATTGAAATATCTCTATTTAAACTTCACTTTTGGTGTTCTGCACAAGTGCCATTTTACTGCTATTTTTATGCATTTTTTGAGTTGAAATATTAAAACAGTTATTAATTTTTGCAAAATTTACATTGTATTTTAAGTTTTTAACTATATCTTATAGTATAATGCATATAAAAAGTTATTTTTTCAATTATTTAATAAAATCCTCTCCGAAGGTAGGCGGATACCTTAAACAAATTAAATTTAAATATTAATGCAAGATGTAATAATTAACCTATACCGTATGAATGATATGGATCATATAATATATGGATCATATTTTTTTAAAAATTATTGTAAATAAGCCTCCCACAGAAATCACCTCTGAAATATACTAAAGATAGACCCGTAGTGCAATATTACTTTTAAAAAGGTTTTGGTCAATGCAGTAGCTAATAAACAAGCATTCAGAATATTCTTGAAGAAAATGAAATATTTTGATATCTATGGGGGATGAAATTAAAGGAATGTATTAAAGGGAATAATAGTCTTTGTCGCTCGAAGTCATATAAAACCAAAGAACCAATCAAAAGAAATAACAGAGGAGTTAGATAGTTATTGGTCGAACTAACGAGAGCGATCGGGATTATAGCCTTTGTTGCTCTATATCCCACAGAAATCAATCAATCAATCAATCAATCAACGGGAGCGATAATGAATCAAAGTGAGTCGACGGACAGAACCAACTTTTCGTAATCTAAAAAGTGATCAGAGATATTCTAGAAGCGATAGTATATAAGGTTTTTCAGGATTCTAACCCTCAAATATATATTGGTTAAGGAATCGAACCCCATTGGTTCAATCAGATAAATAAAATGAGCTTTTCGTAAACGGTAATTCAAACACTTTTCGGTAGTTTAACTTTTGGAAAAGTTACATTAATCATTAAATTTTAATATTCAGGACCTGAATACAAATAATTGATAATCATTATAACTGGACTCCTTTCTATTTACTGTGTATTTTTGTGATTAATTAATCAAACTTAGTGATGGAAGAAAAAAGAAATACTGCATGTTTTAGTATAGTTTAGTTTTTATTACCGTCGCACTAGAAGCATCACGAGGGTTTTTGGCGACAGATCTCGTAATTTTGAACCTCGGTCAAGTGACGAAGACGATACCTGAGCTGGCACCTCCTTCTAGAAATACTGCTCGACCGTTACACTTTCAGAAAATAATCAAATTTATAATGATCCAATTTCCTTGCTTTTCGATGATTTAATAAAATAGTTTAATATAACAGTTTAATTTCCTTTCATTCGTTTTTTTTCCTTTCGAAATATGCTTCACAGTATACTTAGATAAACCAAGAGAGAGTCCAGTCAATTTGACTGACTGGAAAATATGGATTCATCTCAATGACTTTTGGAAATATTTTTTTTTCTTCCTGGAAATCTTACAAGGGATTTGTAAAAATGTACTGACGTCAAACTAGGTAGATAGAATAAATAGTTTGCGTCTTTTTCAAGATTTTTTTGGATCTATCACAGATAAAGAGTTTTGAGTCATAGAAAATGCCTATATAAACATTCACAAAGAATTACAATAGTTATTTATAATATTTATAATAGTTGAATAATAAGAAAGTTATTAGAATTAATAGTTGTTCAATAAGAAAAATACATAAATATAATTCATATATGGCTTCATTTGTTAGTTCGCTGTGATTTATTTTAGAGTAAAGTACTGACACATTTGAAGTGTTAATAAAACCTTGCAATTACGAAAAGAAGTTCAATGAAAATTAACTGATTGGAAAAGATAACCAGTACAAATGAAATATGCTCTGATTCAGATAAAAGTGTAGAGCATTTGTTCTTTGAAGTTGAGTTTTTAGTTAGGTTTTTATTAACATCGCATTAGAAGCAACACGAGGGCTATTGGCGACGGACCTCGTAATTTTGAGCCTCGGTCAAGTGACAAGGACGACACCTGAGTTGCCACCTCCCTCTTCCAACTTTCACAACATGCCAACGGGAGGACTTTGGGTCCCGACAGATTTAGCGTGTATCAGCCCTGGTCTTTGGTAGCCGAGGGTCGAACCCGTGACTGAACGAAAACTGCCGATCACGAATCCGAAACCATGACCACTAGGCTACCGCTGCCACTCTTTGAAGTTGAATCCTCGTGTAAAGAAATGGAAAAGACTGAATATGACAATGCAACAATGGACACTTACGGTGATAAAAAGAGTATTAGGAGTATTCCTAAAAGAAAGTGAGTAGCCGTGATAGCTTAGTGGTCATGGTCGTGGACTCGCGGCCATGCATTGTTTTCGTGAAATCGTAGGTTCGAGCCTTGATGCCACTAAAGATCCACCGTGTAGCCGGGACTGATGCAGGATAAATCTGTCGTGTCTGGTTGGGAGAAATGAGAATTTAAGAAGATGGCGACTCATTTGGGGACGAGTTTGAAGCAGCAAGCGTCATTGAATTTCTAACAGTTGAGGGTCAATCTTCGGCACTTCCCAAAGATGAAACAGAGGCTTAAAATCAATTCCCAAAGACGAAACAGCTCTCACTTCCGTTCTATCAACGAGGTGAAAGTTGCAGTTAAGTATGTTGTCGACAACCACCACCGGAATTCTCCAACGGGCTTACCGACTAGTCACGCATTTGCGGACGGAGGATGGAGGCTTCATCGAAAAGTGAATGTTGCATAATATGGATAATACATGCAGTTTTCCTGCGTAACAAAAACCGTAAAAATTAGGCTAAAAATAACAAAAATATAAGGCAGTGTAGGCATTACTTTTCAATAAATTCTCGTTCTAAAATATAAATAACTATTTTTAAAAATATGTCATTGCTCAGTTTTCTTTTCAACTACATATGAAACTTTTTTAAATATTAATTATTATAAGCCTAATTCCTTCACTCCAATCTTCCTCTTTGAATGATTTTCATCTTTTTGAAACGTGTTTAAATTTCATTAATCATTATAATTATGGTAATCACTGATTTACGTTAGATTCTTCTGTAGAGTTGTAGTTGCAATAAAAAATCATTCACGCTGTGTTGAATCATACCCAAAAGTTTTAAATCTGCGGAAGTATTATTTTTTTGATGATCAGAGACATTATTGGGAGGTGAGGGCGAACAAAACGTTAGGTATCATCCTCAGAGGGGGGATACTAGAACGGCTATCTGTGATTCTTTGACATATCAAAGTATATCTGTCAATAAACAAAAATAAATAAATAAAATCATAGAATAAAACTTATGTACGTAATCAATTGCGATCAATGGTACATTTGCACAAGGAAGTTTTTTCCAGAATCTAATTTTTTACATTTTTTCATTAACTCCATTGCAGAAATCTAATATCTGAAGACCTCAGTATATACCTTTCATTTTAACATGGACATGAATGATACATGAGAGCTGTGGGAAGGTCTCTAGGCCAGGAAGAAATGCCTAGAGAGTCTGGACGCATTCCCCACAAAAATAAACCTTTATAGATTCTCTCTTCCTCTCACACACATTTTTAAATGAAGAGCAACAAAAATTAAAATTATCTTCAGTGTTGACTCAAATTTAACTTTCGAACATTACAGACATTTTTTTTTATTTGGTATAGTTCATAGTTTTGTTCCAATTAGTGATTTCAATTTTCCCAAAAGTTTATCTTTTCAAACTATTTTATTACATTGTACTTTAATTCTGGTAAGAAAAAATTAGTTAAATTCCATATTTTACGTCTCGGGGTGGGGGGATTAGGGCAAGGGAGCCACCAATCATAGTGATGTTACTGTTTATTATGCGTATGATTGTTTAATTACTTCGTTCGTCTTTTCACAAGGCTTTACTGTAAAATAATGCTTCTTTGTGTGTTCATAACTAATTTGTTGTTACACGATTTTCATAATTTTTGTTATACCTGAAAAACTACAAGTATTCTCTATGTATTTATTCCCTACGTAAAAAATGAATTAATGTTCATTTTTTGACATTTATCCCATTCCTTTTCACACATTAGCGCCACCGCGTGACTAATCGTAAAACCCGTTGGTGAAGAGCTTTGGTGTTCGTTGTCGACACCAGGCTTTAATGGCAGGTTGCATCACATCGCTAGAAGGCAGAATAAAATTGATTTGTACCTTAAAGTTGTTAAGATGCTCTCCATATTCATGTCACTGGTTTGTTACCTTAAACAATTTTCACACGGCTATGAATTTGAATAGACCCGCAATACTCAACTGTAAGAAACTCATCACGCCTCTCTATTTCTCCCTATCTTTATGTGGGTCACCCTCTTCTTTAGTTATCGGCACTCCAATGACAATAGGGGACAAGGAGAAACAAATGTATCACATACAAGACACGTGTAGCTTTCAGATACAACAATAATTTTCAAAATAAGGTTTGATTGATTAATTGTTAATTAACATAGCAATTAGAAGCAACATGAGGGGGTATTTGAGATGGACTTTGTAATTTTGAACATCGATCCAGTAACTAGGACGACACCTAAGCTGGCCCCTCCCTCTCCAAAGTTCTTCAATTCAGCTTTTATTTAGAGATAGACTATAAGTATCAGAACATTTTTTTTTAATGTAAAGTAATAAAAATTTACAAGAGCTTGAGGTGTTACTATTTCTGTTTTGATCTCATACATATTAGTACCTATAGTGCTTAATTTATCGGTCATTACATAGGTACATTGGTTAGTCGGAAGTGTCTGAAGCTTTTATAAATTATATATTATTTTACAATGAAAAAAATTATTTTTAGGACTTTTAGTTCATCTTTAAATCAAAGCTTGATTAATTTTTTTTTACTTATAATTATTTTACGTATTAAAATACATTCAAATTAATTATCTTGTGGTTTGAGAAATAAAATAATTTTAATAGCTAGCGTTTTGAATATTGTTATCCATGGTTTATTCTTACTACTTATAAATTATTAGATATGATTAAAAACCTAACATATATTCTATGTTTCTTTTTCCACACGTCGCATAAAAATAGAGATTTCTTATTCCCATGGGGTGGTTTTTTCGAAATTTTATGTAGGCAGTAACCTTTCTTTAGTTTTGAAGGTCAAGTGTGTGCAAAATTTTATCAAGATCGAAATAAAACTAGATTTGAGCGAATTATTCTCAAATGGATATATTCCTGTCGCTTAGAAAGTAACGTTTTTTTTTTTTTTTTTCCCCAAGCTGATGAAATTCAATTTATATCACTATTTACATTTCCAGGGTTAAAAAAAAATGAAAAAAATAAAATAAGGAAGAGACACTCTCACACACACAGGATGTATAACAGATGAATAACGCCTAAATCCTGAGTGTTACCCTATGAGTTACTTACTCACTATACTTTTTCTTGCGTTCTCGTTTTTTATGATCGTTTTAAGCCTTACCATCCCCTACTGAACTGCATCCTGCACTATCCACCTGCTATTAAAGCAAAGAGAGGGCAATTGCGTTAAGTAGCCGCTGTTCAAACATTTCACTCTTAAAATGGAATAGGTTAGGTAAATCTGAAATATAATTTCTCTTTTACAGCTTGTGTCGGATGTTTTTGAATGAATCACACACACATGCTTTCTTTAATTCGAAACTGACAGAGCTTTGCAGAACTTACGTAAGTGAGATGTTACTCCATTCTGCATTACATCTAACTATTGCTTAGCGTTAAGATTCAGAAAGTATTAAATCTAAATCATACATTTTGAAATCGCATCTTACGGATAATATTTATAAACAACAAAAGTGTTTCTATTAAACAAAGCGTAGGAAGATTCAGCTTTAAATTTCGAATTTAAATAATGGATACATTTTCATTCGAGATACTTTCTTTTTGTGTTAATTCTCTCTATTTGCCCTTTGAATTCAAAGTCTACTGATTGTTCTTGTCGCCTATAATACACTATGTAAGAAACAGGGGGGTCAGTTGGATGTTCTTGTATTTATGTTCACTTCAATCATTTATTAGTGAATGTTTACAATGTGTTTGTGAACTGCATATAATGGGGTTTAATAAAAGAGAGGGCTGTTTTGTAATTTCCTTTCCATTGCATAAGTAGCTTTTCGCGTGATACAAAATTATAAAATGATTATGATATATTTAAATTAGTTTAAGTTTACTGTGTCTTTAATCTCTTTATTATTATACTTGGATTTGATTGATTTTATTAACGTAGCACTAGAAGCAACACGAGGGCTATTGGTGACAGACCTCGTAATTTTCAACTTCGGTCAATTGACGAGGATGACACCTGAATTACCACCTCCCTCTCCCAACTTCCTCAACATGCCAACGGGAGGACTTTGAGCCTCGACAGATTTAATGTACAATCTGCCCCGGCTACACGGAGGGTTTTTAGTGGCATCAAGGCTCGAGCCCATGACTCAACGAAAACCGCCGGTCTTTAGTCCGCGACCATGGGCACTAGGCTACCGTGGCCATCCTTATTGCTTGGAATGCAAGGAAATTCTTTCAGTAGAAGCAGAAAAATTAGCATTAATATTAGAGGATTACAAAATATTTGTTTAGTAGAAAAATAGAATAATTAATTCGTTCCATTAATGGTAATATTCAATATACGTACCCTTTTCACCTTCAGTATGAGCTTACTTCCTATAAAAAAAACACAAGGTACACAGTACAAAGTAGCGAACTTTGTGTCTGCATAAACAGATGTGTCGGGAGCCAAAGTCCTCCCGTTGGTGTGGTGTGGAAGTTAGGAGAGCGGGGGGGATGCCAGCTCAGGTGTCATCCTCGTCAATTTACCGAGGTTCAAAATTACGAAGTCCTTCGTCAATAGCCCTCGTGTTGCTTCTAGTGCGACGTTACTAAAAACTAAACATAAACAGATGCATTATATATTTCTTTATTTAGAAAAACACAGTGAAACTTTTTTTTAAAAAATTAATATGGGATGTATTGTTTTTGAGTACCCGTTATGGGGCTGATGTTCGTTAAATCTGTTGACACTCCAAGTCCTCTCAATGGTGTGGTCTGGTAGTTTGGAGAAGGAGTGCCAGTTTAAGTACCGTCTTCGGCATTCAATTGAGGTTCAAAATTATGGAGTCCACCACTAATACTTCTAAGTAGTTCTTCTTCACCTCGTGTTGCTTCTAAGTAGTGCGTTAATAAACATTCAATCAAATGTATAAGAGTATTTTTAACAGGTTATATAATGAGATGAGTGAGGAAAATATCGCACAGTCCGGAAGATCCAGCACAAATTTAGATAATACTTCAAATTTTCAAGTTACTGTTGCAAGAAATGCGTGTTTAGTTATGTTATGTGTGTGTACCGTTATGCGATAAAACATCTCTGACCCTGCTATTCTAAAAGCAATTTTAGAGATCAAGGCTCCTTTTTTTGCGAATTTGTTGTAGCATAAAAACCAGTTACAAAGCTGTAGAACGGGTCAAAACTAAAAAAAATTATTTTGTCTCGTATGTTAAAAGCAAAGAGATGATCAAAAAAATGCATCTATGAGTTTAAACTTTCTTCCTTAAGTATTTAAATGAAAGGGCAAAATGAAACTGACTTAATTGCATTTGAAGTGGTATAAAAAAGCAATTATCAACAGTAAGTATATGTAAAAATAAAATGAATATTTTTTCATCAAGAAAATTGTTAAATATCTGGTTAAAGTAATCTTTGTGAGTATGTGTTTAATGTTAAAAAATAGCATTTTTATACAGATAGAAAAATACATTGAAGTTAATATATTCTAATAAAATATAAAAGACATTATCTATATTATTAGAATAATTTAATATAAGAGTTGCTCGAATAACATCCGTTTCAAGAATGGAATATGGTGTATTAGAATGGGAAATGGGAATGGAGTAACTCACTATAGAATTGTCCAGAAATAATATTTTTCTCATTTTAATAGGTAGTTCAGGAGTATGACACCCTTCACCCCCCCCAAATTGTAGACATAACTTTTTCTGCCAATGAGACCGTCTTTGCCTTCTTTGGAGCAAACCATTGTTTTGGTTGTAGCTTAGTTCAAAGTGTAGAAGGGTGAATCCAAGTTTCATTGACAGTGACAACATGACTCAAAATGACGACGACAGTGTCAACTCCTGTTTGCTTTAGTAATACCATCTGTCGTCAAAATTAGGGAACTTTTTGAACCCTCCTCATAATTACTAATATCAGTTTAAATCAATCCCTTCTTTCTGGGATAAAATATGCTCTATATTTCGTCTCATACACTATAATATGACTCGGGGTTTCAACCTAACACATTAAAGATGGTTGGGTTTTAACGTCGCACTTGAAGAAACACGATGGCTATTGGGGATGGACCTTGTAATTTTGAACCTCGATCAGATTGTGAGGACGAGACCTGAGCTGGTACCTCCTTTCCTAATTTCCACACCACGCCAATGCGAGTACTATGAGCCTCGATAAATTTAACGTGCATCATCCCCGGCTACACTGCGGGTCTTTAGTGGCATCAAGGCTCGAGCCTACGACTCGACGAAAACCTCCGGCCGCGAGTCGGCTACCATGACCACTAGGCTACCGCGGCCACCCTAACACATCAGACACAAGGAAACTAAAAAAAAATATTGAATATTTCTTCGTATGTGTTTCTCTTGCATATGTTATAATCTTTCTAGACTTCAGTAATATTGAGGTATTTCTTATATTTAAAACTGTGTTCGGGGTGTTTGAGTCCTTTTCTACACCATTAGGTGAAGACTGTCTTAAGTACTGAAAAACGAATATATCATTAATTTGCAAATGTATAGTTATGACATTTTTAATCGTAGATAATACTTATTTTTCTATACTTTATTATTATTTTTTTTTTAAAAAAAAGCCAGCTATATTCGAGAGTTTTTGAAATTATCTATTATGTGGTATTTAAAAAACTCATAGAACCGTTGCTTAAGTTGTTAAGGATCTACGCTACATCTGTGTAAAATTATATAATTTGTTGCAAATACTAAGAAACTCTTTAGAGCGAAACCTGTTCTTTTCTAAACAATGTCAGTTTCAAGTACTTTAGTAAGCACTCCATACATGCAAATAAGACACCATTTGAATTAGAAGTTGAAGACTGAATGCCTAATTTTTATACCACCGCTTAAATAGCCTCATATACGTAAGTCATGAATTGAAAAGACATACAAGAGGTGGGAAAGCCAAATAAATCCAAAATTGAAGGTAGCCGCATTTCCATATACAATACTCCTTCTATAATTCGTCGCTTCACCTTTCAAGCCTCCAACCAGTAATGTGGAGTTTTTACAAAGACAAACAAACCCCACGGACGTTATTTTATGCCTTCTACTTTAATGGAATAATGTAAACTATCAATATAAAACAGTGCATTTTTTGAAGTTTTAATTATTTCGGTATCTGATACTTTATTTGCGTGTACTGTATTGAGTTTTATACAATAATACATAACTATTGTTACTTAAAGGCATTATTATTAGTGATTTTCCAGTAAACCGGCGTTTTCGGTAATTCGGCGGTGCTCTGGTCCGATATCTCTGCCGAATTACCTAGAGAGTACCGTAATTTGAAATGATCTAATAACCCACAGTTACGTAATAACAAGGTAGTATTAATGAGGTGCAGTCTTTCTTCCTTATTGTAATAAACTTTTTTCAATCTGGCTAATTCGGGACTACGGCCGGGCCGGAATTGCAATTTTACCGGATTATCGTGCATCAGTATAGTTTTAAGGAGTATAACAATGGTATATATATATATATGGATAAAAACTGAAACTATTAAAACATGTATTTAATATACTTGTGCACATTCTGAACTTGTGTCGATGATATAAATGTTCAATACATTATTTCGTCATTCTTGTAACTACAAAATTAAAATAAATCCTTAAATATTAATTTAATTGATTATTTTTGTATTGAGAAACAGAGAGAGAGAGAGAGAGAGAGATCACACAAAAGAAAAATGAAATCAATGCAATGATAGTTAAAACAAGCTGTGACGATCTATATCAGTCACATATGCTTACGCTCAATATCTTTATTAGTACTTGAAGAACTTACTGGACTTCTGCAAGTGTTTTTCTTCAAAAGTTTTTTTACTTTTCAGTACATTTTATTTACATAGCTTTAATATTGTTCAAACGTGATATGTAACTCACTAGAAAACGAGGAATAATGCACTGTATTGAAAACTAACATTTGCGATAAACACTGGGCAGAAACGCAAGCAGCGCTGTATTGTGACTTGGCGGTTTTAAGTCAACAAACACCTGAATTCTCACGAAAAAATCCGCAAGCTTATAGCTTGATCGGGGCTGGATTACAGAATGCGCCGAACCATAGAATGCTGAGTCAAAGAGCTCTTATTGCAGCAATAATAAATACCTTTTCAGGGGATACTTGAATTTTAAAAGAGAGGTTGATTGATCGATTATTTATTAACGTTGCACTTTGAAGCAACACAAGACGTAATGACAACGAACTTCGCAATTTTGAACCTAAATGGAGTAAAGAGGACGACACCTCCCTTTCCACACCACGCCAAAGGGAGAGCTTGGAACAACGACAGATGTAACGTGCATCAGCCCCAGCAAATCGGCCGGTAGCAAAAGAGAAAATCTGGGTTTTTTAGTAAAGACGACGGTAGGAAAATTAGCCCTAAGTTAATATTTGAGTCAAAAATAAATTCGTGTAATAAGAATCGATAAGTTTGTGATATTGAATATCCGGATTCTTTAATTTAATCTTCTTTCGAATGGAGTTAATAAAGTTAATTTTAAAGTTCTCTAACGTATATTAAAATAACAAAAATACGTAATTTTTTTTTGGGGGGGGGGAAACGTGGGCTATGACATTTCATGAAACATCCCACGCAAGTGCTTTCCTCGAAAATAAAACATGTGCTGGGATTCAAGAACGTTTTACTTTTTAATACGTAGTAAGTACATTGATGTAATATTGTGCAAATGTGATATGTAGCTCGCCAGAAAACAAGAAACGTTGTATTGAAATGAAAAATGACTATCACGATAAACACTGGACGAAAACGCGAGCAGCACTATGTCTCAACTTAGCTGTCAACACACAAATTCACACGAAAAAATCAAAAAGCAAACGGCTCGATTTGTGCCGGATTGGAGGTTATTGAAAAAGAAATTGATATTGTTTGCCCTAAGAATTTCGTTACACAAATAAAGAAATTATTTCATTCTTAAGGCAAATGACTTATTCTACGAAAGAGTTATTAAAAAATATTTCTGATAGTCTTAAAACTAAAAAAATATCTTACTTAACGTAAGTACTTTTTTCCCCTGTAGGAAAACAAAACTCTAAAAATCATTTACATTTCGTTTTTATAAAGACAGTTAGCAGAGATTTGAAGTCTTATTTAGGAATTAATTTAATTAAATTGTATAATTATCGCTTTATTTCTTATTGTATTACATTAGAGTTATTTAATAGTGTTATTATATTACATTATTACGGCTCATTTCATTCTATTACTAAGAACAATTAAACTGATATAATTGTTTTGTACTTTATTTCATTAATAAACATATTAAAATACATAACCTAAAAATATTTTGTTGATTTTTAATTACGCAGTTAAATAACGTATAAACACAAATATTATACTGATAATATTACTGTATATCAAAATTTAATAAAACCCTCAAAATAGTTTTCGGTTACGCTTCGATACTGACGTCACACCATTAGAAACGAGCTGGAAACACGAAAAAAATTCAATAATTGACTGAAACTAGGACGGAAGGAGTTAAATGAGTCCAGAAGGTGGGATTCATTCACAAAATCGGCTATCTCGACATTCCCGCGGAAATGGGATGCAAGGTCACTCGCATCGTCAAGAAAAATAGAAGAAAACCCACAGAACTGCCTTCCGGTGCTCTCGACTAATTAACAAAACTCCCGCTTACCAGAATGTGGGAGAGGCTGCGACTGCGTGCTGTATTTACCAAACGGTCATTTAGTATGCAAAAAAGTTTGAGAAAAATGGGATTCTTTCACCAAATCGGATGTTCTGACCTCTGAGGCGGAAGCGGGGTTGAACAGTCACCCCCGTTTCGCCAGTAAAACCGCCAAAAGGAGGCAGCAGGGAACATCACTGAACTACTAATAATTGCTTTCCGGTAGTTAAGACTCGACCAATTAACAGAAAGTGCAGGAGTGGGAGAAAAGAGGATGTGACTTGACTGGGTAAGATGGTCAATGAACAGACCCTGCGGAAGTTGAGGGAAGTCCTAGAAGTATAAGGAAAAGGAAGTGGATAATCCACCCCAATCTCTTTCTGTCCTGACAGGAAATCTTAATTGAATTTTGAAGTTAATAGCCTCGGATGGAATTCTTAGAACAGAAATAGCTCTAACTCGCAGATGTGTCTGTCATCCTCCCATGTTACTAAAATTATAGTGAAGTGGTTTCATCACATCCGCAGTGGTTTCGGTTATCCGCACATTACGCATTTACGCAGAGGAAGTCTTACAGTTCACAAATTAAAGACACCTGGTTTATCTCGAAAGTAAAAGAAATATGTATACTTAATATACATAAAACGATAACACTGAAAGCGTTTGGGCGATTCAAGAGAAACTTTTAGCTTCGCCGTATTTGACGAACCCAAATTGTTTCCCAGGACAGAAGCGTTCTTAGCGTTTTTTGTGACGAAGGCAAACCCGAAATACGCCGCGCCCCAAGCTTCAGAATTTTTTTTAATGTCTCAAAAGAGGGAGAAAAACTGAATTATAGAAGAGGACCATGTTAACAAGAAAAATGACATAAAATTGAATTAAGATAATAATACTAATATAAATTTACGGAACATTGTTTACCAGAAAAACAAAATTTACATTTTAAATGAGCTAACGACGACGAATTTACAATTAAAATTAGAACCTATTATATTCAGAGATAATTTAAATATACTTCTAAGACAATAAACAAAACTAGTACAATAATATGAGTGCAAACACATTTTTGTGGGTTGTTCTTTTCTTTTACGCTCTTGTTCAGGCATCTTTGTCGCTTCTAAATTTTGCCACCGTAGCCTATCTTGCCTTCTGCTTTAAGATCACACAGCCCATGTTAAAAAAATTTATATATATACATATATATCGTTTTGAAACAGCATCTCTCCTATCCTGCTGTTTCGAAATGATGATAGAAATACAATTTTGAAATTCGAACACTTGCATTTGATCGGGATGTTGTAGAACAGAATTTTTTTTAAGAATATATCGGGTTATAGGTCTTAAATTAATAAGTTTTATGTAAATTTTTCATAGAAATGGGATAGTGACCAAGGTAGCCAAATGGTCACAGCCGCGGACTCGCGACTGATGTTGATTTCGTCGCGTCGTGGGTTCGAGCCCTGATGCCACTAAAGATTCACCGTATAGCGGAGCTGATGCACGTTAAATCAGACCGAGGTCACAAGTCCTCCATTTGGAGTAGTGTGGTAGTTTAAAGAGAGAGATGCCAACTCAGGTGTTGTTTTCATCACACTTGACCGATGTTCGAAATTACTAGGTCCTTCGCCAATAAACCTCGTGTCTCTTCTCAGTGCGACATTCATAAACAATCAGAATCACGAAGCAATGGTCTATGGAATGCAACGCCAAAAATCATGTTGAATATTAGAATGAAGAATTTTTTACCAATGAATTATTTACCAAATTTATGAATAATTTTATGCCAATGAATGATTAACCAAAGAATTAATAAGCATTTGTCCTTATTATTTAGTAATTACTTGTTTTACGCAAGAATAAAAAATCAATAATTTTCACATATTAAAATTATATTTTTGGTATATTTTTTGTGTATTGTGTGTAGCATTAATTATATCAACATATAAATTTGCATTGGAAAAAATAAATATGCGCCTGCCGTACAGATTCTCTAAAATATGCTCTAAAGTACAAAAAGGTTGGAAATTTCTACTTCAATCTTCCCCCAAATAGTTCTAACTAACGTTTTCAATGTTACAACACCCATCAAAATTATACATTTCATACATAGAATAAAATAAGTAACTTGTTTTATGTTTTTTAATGCTGAAATTTTAATTGAAAGTAATTCAATGGTAAAAACCAAACACTTTGAACAAGTATATTCCCTAACTTGAGGGACACATTACCCAGGGAGTCATTCATTCAAAATTAGGTATTTATAAGAAGAAAAAAAAAATTTTTTTTCACTATATTTAAATGCACCTAAATATACGCATTTCACAAAGAAAAAAAAAAAAAAAAAAAAAAAAAAAAAAAAAATGAAAAAAAAAAAAAAAAACTCTCAATTTCAAGCAATCTGTTCAAATTTTTATTTTTTAAAAATCTTTAATATCTTATAAATTCAACTACTACGACAAGTTTCATATTTATTTTAAATTAAACTTCTTACTCCTCAGAAGTGTTTCTCCTACTACGCATGGATTTGAACATGTTACAAGTATTTATAGTTTACAATATACCCTAAAACTTTTGATGTTAGTAAACAATTAATCAATTTAATGTTTTACAAGTTTTCTATTGGATTCTACGAGAGGAGAAACAGTCAAAAAAAAACACTACATTTTATAGATTTGTATATAAACTAACATTTAATTTTGTTAATTTGGAAAAAGGAAGAACTATTTATCTCTGATCCTTATTACATAATATGTATGAATTATCAAACATTATATATATGTAAATCAGCAAAAATTTTCAAATCTTTGCTTGATAATCCTAATAATGACAAATACCATGCCCTCGATATGAAAATAAAATTTTGAAAAAAAAAACAGTTTAAAGTTTTGAAAATCAATGCAAATGATTGGCACACTGTTAAAGAAAATTTAAATAATTCATAAATAGTGTAACTAGAAATATGAAATTTATTTATATGTATTGAAAACTATATAGTTAAAATATAGAAAACTTTTTTCTGATATTTTGGTCCTTTTTTAGGATTGCTATGTTAATAACTAATAAACTTTACCATCTCTGTCTCTTTCTCTTTCATGTTTCTGATTATTACAAAATATCTTCATTTTATGCTAACAGCGTTTTCTCTGCGTCTCTTCGAATTGAGGGGTAAAAAACAAATACGATACTTGACAGGAAAACATTTCATAACCCAATGAGTAACAATTTTTAAAAACTTCTTCGGTTGTTTGTGGGATGCAAGTGTTTTGTTGTCTCTCTCTCATTTTAATCTTCTCTTATAAAAATATGACTCAGTTCTGCTTCTTTTGATGCATCTCTAAAAATAAGAGGTTAAGATCTTATGGTTGTGATTTGCATGTGCACCAAAGTTTTAGCTTTTCCTCCCAATATTTTTGGTAGTATTAATTACTTATTATCATTTTATTTAATATTTCCCATAGTTTTATGAGAAGGGAAACTTTATCTATTTTTTATATATTAGCATCGCACCTTGAAGCCATTCTCTTCTTCTTCTTATTGAACCGTAAAATACTTATTTTATATGTATAAATGCTAAAAGTCTATATTAATATGTAATCTTGTATTAGTTAGATATAACACACACTAAATTTTAAATTGTAGCTCGTTTTAAGTGCAACAATTTTTTACTCAAATTAAATGTAAAAATCATTGGAAATGTCTTGTGAAGTTAATGACTATTTTGCAGTGGCTGGCATGATTAATCCCCAAGTAGCTCATTTAGGTTGGCTTTAAAATGGGTTTTTTAGTTTGCCTAACGTCCTCTAGAAACAACACGAACGGACCTTAATTTGATCGAACGGTAAGTGACGAGGACGACACCTGATCTGGCACCCCTCTCCTAACTACACCGCAGGGAGGACTTTGGTTCGACAGGTTAACGGGTATCAGCCCCAGCTACGCGGCGGTCTTTTAGCGCAAGGATGGAACCGCACTGACTGAACGAAACCGCCACCACAGATCCAGATATGCCGTGACCCTAGGCTACCGCGGCTTGACTTACAAAATGAACAGGATAAAACAACAAGTGCATCCTTATTTCCCAATAAAAATATAGTCCCCAAATCTAAAATACGGAAAAAAAACCCTCTTTGACTGGAGAAAGTATTTAATAACTTGCGACATTTTTTTTTTTATCTTCCAGAAAATATTCATTTTAATAGATATAAAAATTTGTTAAGAACAGAAACTATTCAATTCTTGGCCTGATTGCAAATTATAGATGATTTGTAATCAATCATGCAACGCGTTTCAAAACTGTAGTGACTGGGTGATTTTGACTATTAAATAACACTTTTAAGAATAAATACATTTATCTCAATGCAAAAGTTATGAAACTAATTCTAATGTCACGAATAAATTACCATCTCTGTAAAAGCAATTCTCTTCATTGTGCTACTCGGTTTGTGAGCAAAGATGTTACACACCAGCGAAACACAAATACATAATATTGATATAGACAACCACTTTTTCAACATAAGTTTGTTTTGTTTATATCTTTTCTGAACATGTCCTCTAATTCTAAATAAAATTCACATGGTCAGGAATACCTATACTGGTTGGTCATCATGCTAACTTCACATCACGGTAGCGAATTTGAGCATAGTTCGCATTATTTTTATATGTAGATAGTCTACATTATTTAACTATAAAGTCTTATTGAAACTGAGCCCACTACTCAATTTTGCTATATCTCAGCTCTGCCAAAATCAGTGTCTGAGCTTGGTTTTACACTGCAAGCCCCATTGACCCTAAAATGCTAAATTGAAAGCAGACTATTCTAAATTGTATATTATGGATAATACCTTTCTACCTTTACAAATCAAGAAATTTCAGGAAAAAAAAATTAACAAAACAAAATTTCGGACAAAAAAATTAATCCGATCTTTGGCTCGAAAATATAATTTTTATTTATCAAACCAGATTTATAGAACTCTCCTCGTGATTAAGGTGAGAAATTTGGAGTGGTTGATTCATTTTTATGTATTATTAGACACGCGACAATCAAGAGGGCTCATTGGCGACTCACCGAATTGAGACCTCGGTCAGAATGATGAGGACGAAAACCTGGTTAAGTGGCATTCCTCTTCAAATCTCACGAAGGAGACTTGTAGCCTGATAGACAGTCCTGGACCATAAACTTCTGCGATGCGTGCTCTATAGAGACAACTGTGATCTGAACTTTACGATGATGAAAACTACACATCAGCCGAGTTCGTGACCATGACCACCTCAAGCCTACCGCTGCCATTTAAGATTACAGAGAGTATTTTAATATATAAATTACTCATAACGAAAGTTTACAACGTTGGAAGGGCTCTATTCACGATTTTCTTCACAAACCTCTGAGCTTTATAATCATTTTTTTGTGGTGTATACATTTCTTCCCAATCATAATATGAAGAACGTGGTTGGAGTAAACCAAGATAGAGACAGAGAGGGTAGAGAGTGATGTGTGATTTATATAGGGATAATGATATATAAATGAAATAGACTGAGAGAAAGGAAAAGGAAAGGGAGATAGAGGATAATGTAACTTGTTGACAAATATGTATAATTTGGATTGGCTCTTTAATTAATTTTGACAGTTGAAACGGGTAGTTGGAAGTATTAAAGATAAGAATCGGCTACTTGTGTAGAAGTGATTGTATCATATCAGTGAATTGACTAAGAGATTTATTAGTTGATCCCAATTTTAGAACGATGGATTAATTGAAAGGAAAAGAGCGACTTTATAGCTATCAATCGGTGATTATTAAACGTTTCTTGTGTGATTGAATTTCTGTCATTATTGCTTATTACGTTTTATAGGGTTTGGAAGAACAAAGTAGTAGTTGTTACAAGTGTTGAGAAACTAAACATGTAAGATAAAATTTTTAAAATTTTCTTACATGTATGAAAGCTCACACCTGACATCTTGAAAGTTATCTTATATTAAAAAACTAGTGTCTAAAATTTTTTAAAATCATACACGACTTTCTCTCTCCTTGGCACGACCAGGACCCCACCTTCGAAAATACTTCGTTTAAATTTTAAGTATTCAATTCTTCTTTTCGTTATGCGCCTGTTTTGTAAATATGTATATTAAAT
>BMAW01131525.1:519917-544100 GCA_019974015.1 Nephila pilipes
CCCCCCCCCCCCCTCAAAACCCTCTTGGATGGTCCTTTCTCGGACTCATTCATTTATTCATATATGTGCGTGGAGCTTCTGAGAGCGCCACCTTTATGCAGATACTGAAATGTCATGACTAAGACCGGTATAAATGCGGTGTGGACGATATTGTTGGCGCATATTTCTCTTTTCACGCATGATTACATAAAGTAAAATTGCGAAGAGAAACGATTATTTTGAGACATTTAACATGATAAAAAAAAAATTTCAGGAAATTTGTGGCCTCTTGTTTTAGTATTATATATATATATATATATATATATATATATATATATATATATATATATATACATATATACACAGTGTGTGTGTGTTTTGTATGATACATTTTTTTTTGGTGATGATATTATTGATGTTCATATTCAGCAAAATAAGACAGTCGTTATAAGTAATGTATATTTGATTTTATCTAACGATTCTGGACCATTTTATACATTTATAATTCTAAGCTATGATGAAATAAAATGCTCACACAATAAGTGTCGACAGAGAAATCTGAGAAATCCGACTGAGATCTAGCAGAACGCGTGCGCTTATATACAGGGAGGAAAAGGGAGCTCCCCGAAATAATTTTATTCATTCAGGTATCAAAAAGGGCTCGAGATATTATAACATGCGCGGATCCAAAGAGGAAATCAGTATATTTAAATGCAGAAGAAAAAATTTGGAGTTAAGAATAATTGAATAAAAACAAAAAGAATAAATTTAATCTATCGTCACAATTTCCCCTTTTCCCAATTTGGCTAAGACTGTTATCGATTCATTGAAGATGGAAATTTTGTAACAAGTTTGCTTGTTTTTTAAAATTTCAGTAGATCTCTTTGATTACTGTTCATGACATGCAATAATTGAAAAAAAAAGTCTTATACAAAGCTCTAAATATTCAAAATAATTTTAAATATAGCAACATGAAATAACAAATATCACACACACACATATAAATCCGTAATTCTTTTCTCTTGAATTTTGCTCTGTTTTTTTTGGATAGTTTCGTATTTAACTAGGTTATAATTTTTTTAATGAATGGATTATATTTGTTTTGAATTAAAATAGTTATGTATAATTTGTATTTCAATACATTAATGACTTTTTATTTTTTAAGAAAACTATTTTGTATATTTTAAATTAGGATAATATTTTTAATATGATTGTTTTGCTTATTTTGATATTTTACTGATTTTTTTTCAACTGACTCTGTAGTATTTGTATCCTTTTTGTTCTAATAATTTTTTTTTAAAAAAAATTTTGGTTTAATGGCTATAATTTGTAATTTTTTTAGTATGATTTTGTTTAATTTAAAATTTTGCCTAATTAACATTCATAATTGTGTAAGTTTATTATTATAATATATATATATATTATAATATAGTGCTTATTATAATATATATATTATAATATATGACGATTTTTTTCGCATTTCAATATTTAATCTTTTAATTCAGCATCTACAAACGTTTTTTTGGAAAGGGTCAGATTGCAAAATTTTCAGGGAGCAAACTCGAACATTTGCTGTTCTACTCCCAGAGCAACAGCAAAAAATAAGCTCAGTTCTTGTAGGAAGTGATATTGTTACATGCTAATATACTCAAGCTGATACTTACAAAAAAATATTTCCGTTCTTTAATAACCGTATTATAGAACTGGTTAAATTTTATACTAATAAGATGAATACAATTATTCTTTTTTTTTTTCCCAAGATCTTCATTTTAAAACTCAAAAGTAATACTTTCTGTTAGTAAAGTTGTTCGCAAATGATCATCTGCTATTAAGGATCTTTATAATGATTTTACGTACTTCATTGTCGAAAATGTCCTTGACATAGGTAATTATTCTCAAATACAGATATAAATCTCTAAGCATATGGTTTTAATTGACCATTTTTAACTTTCGAAAGGTATTTATAAAATTTGGTTTGATCTATTTATTTAAACATAATTATTTTAATGGTTTTGAGTTATGTTCAAATGAATAATATCATGGACTCAATTTAACCTTTCTGATTTTTGTGAACACGCAACAACAAACATCATTTTTATTATATCATCATATTACAGGTCAATCCATTTCAATTAAAGGTCTGACGTGAATATGTAGACAATTAGTTTAGTTTAGTTTTTATTAACGTCGCACTAGAAGCAACACGAGGGCTATTGGCGACGGACCTCGTAATTTTGAACCACGGTCAAGTGACGAGGACGATACCTGAGCTGGCACCCCCCTCTCCTAACATCCACACCACGCCAACGGGAGGACTTTGGGCCCCGAACAGATTTAACGTGCATCAGCCCCGGCTACACGGCGGGTCTTTGGTGGCCAAGGATCGAACCCGCGACTGAACGAAAACCGCCAGCCGCTATCCACGACCTTGACCACTAGGCTACCGCGGCCCGAATATGTAGACAAACGGGATATAATACAGTCATTGTTGCTCCATATCACTCATAAATTAATCCGTGAGTGGTGATGGAATTTAATGCGCAAAAGCCAGATGTGGCTATTCTGTGCCAAACAAGGTGCAACTATGATCTAGATCAGATGTCTTCAACCTGGGTTCTGCGGAACTCTAGGGTTCCCTAGAACTTTGACAGGGATTCCGCAAGAGATAACTATTTGCTTAATCCGAGCCCCAAAATTTTGGTAAAATTTTAATTTTTTTTTTTAATAAAAGATAGAATTTTTAAAGGAAGTTTTTTTGTAAATATAAATAAATATTTTATAGATGAAATAAAATTTTAAATTTATTAAAAAAAACCATGTGCTTCAAATACATTAATCGAGACGCATTAGGTCACTTATTAGTCGCCATTCTTTGGCTCAGGTGAAGAATCCCCCACATATTTGACCACTATTTTCAAGTATAAAGTAAAATTGACTCCATTCTTTTAAAATTAAAATTTTGGGCAGATTGCATTTTGAAAGATAATATTGAAGGCTTTCCTAATTTGTGAAATAATTTAGTAGACGGTAACACTTATCTCGATAAAAATGTAAAAATTAGTTTGGTCCAACATTTATCAGATCTGCAAAAATATTTCTTGAATAATTTCCTATTCAAAAAAATTATCTTAGATCCAAAATCCTTCTCAAGACTGTGACATCTTCGAACTCCCAATAAAAGGAAGAGAACAACAAATTGATATATCGACCGACACTCAACTGAAACTAAATTTTATTCAAATTGATATTACTTATTTTTGGATTGATATTAGACAAGAATAACCTGAAATTGTCAAAAGAGCTGTGAAGCATCTAATGTCGTATGTTTCAACCTATGTATGCGAAAAATCTTTCTCTTTGTACGCTGTGACAAAAACAAAATACAGAAACAGATTGGATGGTGAAGATGACAATAAGTTGCAAATTTCAACAATTATTCCAGCAGTAAAAATACTTTGCAATAAAAAACAATCACAGCCGTGTCATTAAAATCTGTCTATTTTTTAATTTGTTGTAACTTAAAATACAGTTGCTGTAATTTATTATTCATAGAATATATTGTTTAAAATTTACCTAATTGCTACCTTACCATTCATTACCTTATTAAGACGTTTCCATTGTGATAAAGTAGAGATGCAATAATAATTTTGTAAATTTGAGTAGAGAAAAGCTTTGATACCCTATTTTCCTTCTCTTTGAGGAAGTGGTTCTTTCAAGAAAATAGTAAGCTCAAAGGGTTCACCAGAGTTTAAGAGGTTGAATACCATTGATCTAGATGATTAAAAATAAAGGGGGGGGGGAACAAAAATGATCATTCAGTCAATCAACAACCTAAAGGATTTTGAAACATAGAAATATCTTTAAAATTTGCATCAAGATTCGCAAAATGAGTTTGTAACTTGTTTACATTTGGCTGCGTTGTAAATTGTTTCTAAAGTGGTTACAGCGCATCTTTTCATTTTTTTTTTTCATGTTAAAACAATAATAAACATGCTATCCGGATTACAAACATATAGCTTGCTGGATTTAGCCTGCAGGTCCCAGTTTGTCGAATTCGGTTCTATATCATCTAAAAGACCATCCTTTTGGGTAATCACTTAAAAAAAATCTGAAGTTACGTGAAGTTTGCTGTGTGAATATAGCGCATCACTACCCAAGTCTATTTCCCATTGCAGCATTCTATTTTTTATGAACTCACACAACGGTATTTTCGGTTCTCTTCGTATCCAAAAGAAAAAGTTTTCGCAACGGTAACTCTATCTTCTGAATGGGAAACGAGTTCACCCTTAACGTAAGGGAGGTCTCACCTAAACTGATCCACCATTACTTTCTCTGAGCTATTTCTCTCTGGGTCCTGGAAAACGCCTGATTTATACTAACCGAATCCGACATGAGAGACATTTGCCATGTTCTACAAAACGTCAAAAAACAAGACCGTTCGTGTAAATAATGATGCACTTGCACAAGGAAAAAAATGACCCAAAGTCATAAATTCTAAATTTAATGGTCCAGTACTTTCCAACAAGTAGTACCGGAGTTGCACGTGAAGGTTACATGCTAGACTTCAATCTGGCGAGTACGTGCTTTGGCATATATAAATAAATCGCCTGTCTGTCTAACTTCTGCCAAACGCTGAATCTAACTAACTTATTGGGTCCCAAGGGAAAAGAGAAATCGTATACGCTTTAAGAGCAAGATAGCTGTAACGTTTGCTGGAGTCTACAACCATACGGCAGCTAAGGCTAGACACTGTATTAATTATTTTGAACATTTATCTTCCATAAGATGAATAACTTAGATGGAATTTACAGGGGAGAAGTTTTTCTCTTTTATACATATTTTATTTTTCTTCTTTATTTTGGCCTTTCATTGCCCGAATTCTTTAGATATTGTATAACGAAAGGAAAAAGAATTTTGGGTGGTTATTCTTAGTTTTTTTTTTTTTTTATTTTTTTATACATGCATTTTCTTCCTTATTTTCAAATTTAGTTTTGCTGAATGAATATGATAAATAGGGGGAGGGGAGGGAGTCAATGATCCCTTGACACTGTTTTGAGGAGCGTTTAACAAGTTAAAATTTCAACTTTTCAAAGTTATTTGTGCAAAAGGAGATTTAAAAAAACGAACTAAAAGCACGTTGTAAAACGTAATTGAACAACTAAACGTAATTGAAACGCTTCCTGTATCAATGCAAAATTTCGAGAAAACCAGTTTTTTTTTTAAAAAAAATATACTTTGCGTGTTGTAGGTTACAGGGCTGGTTGGTTGGTTTTATTAGTAAAAGAATCATATTTGGCTAAGCTGCGCCAAACACTCGTTAATTTACGAAAAACACGTGTATTTGTGATCTAGACTACACTGTAAATGCTAGAATGGTAAGCCCCTTACAAAGCTTGCTTTCTTTAAGTACGTCCGGGAATCTCAATATCCATAGGTACTGCAGTGGTCTTTTTTTTTTTTTTTTTTTTTTTCCTCTATGGGGTTTACTGTCTTTGGTAAAAACGGAGATACACCCCCGGGGTATCCCAGCAATCCATCTCTATTTTCGATCCTCCTTCTTGTCAATGAGTTTTTACATTTTTCTCTTTTTTTCTGCCTAGATTACTGTTTAAATAAATGTTTGGTGCAGCTTAGCCAGATTTGGCGCTTGCGCTATAAACCCTATCTCTGACTAGCAAGAATGGAAGAAATTGGAAGGAGATAGAGCGTCAAAAAGAGAAGGATCGGAAATAGAGAAAGATCACTCGGGTATCACTGTCTCATAAATCCCGGACTTAGCTGAAGAAGTTAAGTCCTTGAAAGGGGTGTTGGCGACGGATTTTCAAGGATTGTCACTTAATTTGCATTGCACTCATCGAACTCCGACACGAAACCCAGTGAAAACTAGTAATAAAAGAGGCTGGATTTGTTTAAAACGTTTTTTCATTACATTTAATTTTAATGCACTCCATTTTTATATTTTCAGCAATATTGTTTCATAAGGAGAAAATTTTATTGAAAATTATTAAGTTCTGAAAAAATTAATATTCTATTTCCCCCTCAAATATACATTTCTTACCTTTCATGTAAAAAGAAATGAAAAGTTCATTTATATTAATTTAAATATCATACATATAAATGTAAAATAAATCATTATGTATATGTGCAATGAAATTCTGTGCGCAAATATAACTATCATAGCATCAATAATCAATGTTAATAAAAGTGGAGGTCTCCAAAAATAGTTTTCTCAACACATTACCCTGCTTAAGAACAATTTCAATCTCTATACGCACAATCTCAGCGTGCAATACATGGATTAGCATACACCTTATGTAATGATGTAGCTTGTGCATGATTTGATTTTTATCATATTTATCTTTGAGAAAATATGCGCAAATAAATCAGTGTTTCAAAATATATAAATGTAAGATATTTTGCTTATATATACAGTAATATGAATCGAAGTAATATATATATTAGGTAAGTAAAATATTACTTATATATAAAGTGATGTAAGTGTGCTGAAGCGACGAATTGCAACGTAGAATGTAGGCCATATATGGGTCAAATGGGTTGAAAATGAGATGGAAAAAACAGTCACGCGGTTTGTCAATAACTAAAAATATCAAGAACGGTTGCAAAGCTAAAAACAAATGAATAAATGAATACTAATTATTTTAAGCTAGAATATTCTACAGTTTTAGTCTCTCGACTTTTTATAATTTCTATGGTTGTATTGCCTTGATAAAGTTGAGTGATCAGGCTTGCGGCCGGCGTAATTTCCGTCGAGTCGTGGTTTCGAGTCTATCGTGCAGCGGGGGTGATGCACGTTAAGCCTGTCGAAGTCTTATGGGGTTCACTGAGTTTGGGGAACACGGGTGACGCACCTCCGAGATACACTAGCAATCCTTTTCTATTTTCAATCTTCCTTCTTGTCTACTAATTTTTATATCTTTTAAATTTTCCCCCCAACGTTTAGATCACAGCTTACCTTGTGTGGCGCAACATAGCCACATACAGCTCTTGCACCATTCATTCACTCTCAGTCGAAACTCCTTCCGTTTGCGTGGAGTGGAAGTTTGGAGAGGGGTGGGTGCCCGCTCAAATGTCGTCCTCGTCACTTGCCTTCTTAAATTTTACCAGATCAGGTGTCATCTTTGTTTTGACCAAGGTTCAAAATTACCAGATACGTCGCCAGTAGCCCTCTCGTGTTGCTTCTTAGTGCGACGTTATTAAAAACAACCAACACCTATGCTCTGACAACGCTAAAGAAAAATGGTTGGATAAACTATTTTATATCAAAGGCATCTGGTATACAAAAATAATTCACTGTAAAACTGTCATGCAACGGCACTAAATGTTTTTAAATGAAGACGATCCTCCATGTGAAAAAATCTTTTCTGTATCAATTCCTGAAATCAAAATAATCGTTGTTTATATCCTTCAAACAAAAACAAAACAAGCGTAGAATAACAAGTTCATGTACAATCTTCTGCAAGAATTTAGGATTTTGTTACATTGAAATTCATTTACATTTAAGGCTACCATTTTCACTTTTGAAAAACCATTTCAAAACTTGGTATACAGCTTCACACTGAGGATAGGGGATTTTAAATAGAAAAGTATTCAATGATTAAAATGAAGCCCGTGCATATATATATATATATATATATATATATATATATATATATATATATATATATGAACAGTACTCCCTATGCCATCCGGTAAATCATCTTTCCAGCCTTGTCAGTAATCCGGTGTTTATTACTGACAAGTCATAGAATAGGCTGACAAGTCATAGAATATTATTTTATGCCTTCTACTTCAAAGGGGAATAATCTTGGCTATCAAAACGAAACAGTACATTTTTTTTGTAGTTTCAGTTATTTCACGTGTTTGACACTTTATTTGCGTGAACTGTATTAAATTTAATAAAATAATGCATAGCTTTGCTGATTAAATGCGTTAGTATTTATGGTTTTCTAGTAATCCGGTGTTTCTATAATCCAACGGGGCTTTGGTCCGATATCTGCCGGTTTATCGAGAGAGTTTGGTATAAATTCATCTGATTAAAAAGAGTACTTAGTATATTCAGAAACAGTCAATAAATACGTAATTTTTTTGCTTTAATAAATAAGTAAAATAAAAAAAAATGGAATTGAGTTATAGAAAATGAAATATGGACCATATTTTGCGTGGAAAGCAATGGATATATTCGAGCAAAAATAATTGGTATCATGCTGTTGTCTGTACACTATAAAGAAGTCAAAATTTGATATTAATACTAAGATATTTTTCTATTTTTTTTAAAAATTGATTCTGTTCTTTAATTTTAGGTTAAATTAGGTTTCTGTTCTAAAATATTAGGTTACTAAAAGTTTAAGATTTTGAGACAGGTATAAAAAAATTTAAAAAAAAACACCGAGTGTAGTGTAAAGTGATCGATGCAACCGATTTAAAGAAGAAATGAGTAGCATAAAATAAAATGTGCATCACTTTATGAGCTAGTGGAAGACAAGATGTGATATTAAAACTGGAGCATATTTTTTATTTAAAAAAGTGTCCCGAATTTGGGTCCTGCTGCTTTACGCGAAGACAGCCTTAAAAATGTGATATCCTGAGACAGGAAAAAGGACACCCAGTGTCCGGTGAAGCGGCCGAAGGGAGTGAGTGCACTGGGAGCCCCAGTTAACTCGCGAGGCACGCATCCTGTAGGCATGTGGGTGCGAGTGCGGATGCAAGGCGAGTTTTTTTTCGAGTTCCCACGCAGAACGGCCTTCGAGAAAGGCAGGCTCTCGTGATGGCCCCAAGATTAAAGCGTGTGCATTGGGACATCAACGGAACACTGATTTCTCGTCCGTGATTCAACCCGTCTCTTCCCAGGCTGGACCGTGCTGCGCATCTCTAATTCCCACTTCCTCCAGCGCCCGCGATGCGCGTCCACAAACTACTTTGAAAGAAACACGGTCCAGATCGATAGATACACAACAATAAATTCAGTGCACGCCGATTGCGAGGCACTTAAACCACTTTTTACACGATGCACGCGTTCCGAAAAAAGTACGGGTTGATAGAATTTGGGTAAAAAGTACTTACTTCATAAAAATAAATACAAGTAACATTTTGTTTAAATCGTGCTTTTATTTAAAGATGGTCTAAAACATATTAAAATGATTTTTTTTTTAAATGGAAGTTTATAAAAACTTGCGGCATTTAACGTGTAAGAGAAAGTACGGGTTGATAGAATTTGGGTAAAAACTACTTACTTCATAAAAATAAATATAAGTAACATTTTGTTTAAATCGCGCTTTTATTTAAAGATGGTCTAAAAGATATTAAAATAATTTTTTTTAAAATGAAAGCTTATAAAAACTTGCGGCATTTAACGTGTAAGAGAAAGTACGTGTTGATAGAATTCGAGTAAAAAGTACTTACTTCATAAAAATAAATATAAGTAGCATTTCTTTAAATCGAGCTTTAATTTAAAGATGAACTTAAGTGTATTGAAATATATATTTTTTTTCAAATGAAAGTTTATAAAAACTTGCGGCATTTAACTAGAATACCTAGGTAATTTAAATTAAGTACTACAACTATTTACTTATGTGTGAGCTCTAAAGAAGAATTGATACCTAAAGCTTTCATTTATTACATATGCTTAATATTTTTTTTTAAAAAAAAATTATTTTTATACCGTTTGGTCTATCTTTAATTATAAGAACTAGATTAAAAAATATTTTTGTATAATTACATTTATTTAATTCTTTTTTTAGCCTGAAAATTTTAGACTTAAAGACAATTAGTGAGCTATACTTATGTGTAAAATTTCAACTCAATTGGAAGCTGCGAAGTGCCCCAATCCTCTAATATATATAATTTTAAAAAAAATTAAAATCGAGCTTTTATTTAAAGGTGGACTAAAAAAGGTATAAAAATAACTTTTAAAAGTAAAAAAAAAGTGTAAAAAATATACAATTCATAAAAGTTCAAAGCATTTAACTAAGATACCTAGAAAACTACAGAAAAATTCAGTACCATTGCTATTTACTTATGTTTAAGATCAAAATATAGCATCTAAAGCCTTTATAAATTATGCATTATATTACATTTAAAAATTATTTTTATACCTTTTAGTCCATATTTAAATAAAAGCTAGATAAAAGAATTTTTTTTTACTTATATTTATTTAATTCTTTCAAGCCTGGTTGGTTGGTTTTATTAACATAGCACTAAAAGCAACACGATGGCTACTGGAGAGGGACCTCGTAATTTTGAACCTCGGTCAAGTGACGAGGACATCACCTGAACTGGTCCCCACACCACGCCAAGCCTGGTGTTCTTAGCCTGGACATTTGAGACTAAATTAAGCAATTAAGGGAGTTATAAGTATATGCAAAATTTTCAACTCAATTGGACTTCGTTAAATTCAAAGTCCGAACACTCAGTTTCCACCCTTTCCTCTCAGTAGTACTTATTTAATAAAAATAAATACAAGTAAAAACAGTTTAATCAAGCTTTCATTTTAAGATAGACTAAAAGGTATAAAAAATAATTTCTTAATGTAAATTTATAAAAACTTTGAGATGTTTAATTAAAATACCTGGATAATCCCCCATAAATTAAGTTCCATAACTGCTTACTTAGATATAAGCTCAAAAGAATTATTAACACCTGAATGTGTTTTATAAATTACATTTTACTTTGCCTTTTTAAGAAATTGTGTTTATACCTTTAAGTTCCTTAAATATAAAAGCTTGATAAATAAATAAAAAAACAAACAAACTTACATTTATCTAATTCTTTTTAGTATGAAAATTTAAGACTAAATATCAATTACGTTAACTATTTATGTGTGCAAAATTTCAACTTAATTGGAAGTTAAGTATATCCACCCTTTCAATTCAGTCGTCGCGTGAGCATATCATGGTATTGTATTGTCATCGGAGTTATACGTGTATGGAAAACTTTTCTCCAATCGGACTGGAGGATATGAGTTAAAATTACAAAACACAAATTTTGAACTGGAAGGATGAATCTTTTTACATACATACTAAGTTAGGAGAGGGGGGTGCCAGCTCAGGTGTCATCCTCGTCACTTGACCAAGGTTCAAAATTACGAGGTCCGTCGCCAATAGCCATCGTGTTGCTTCAAGTGCGACGTTAATAAGACCAAACCAAATTGATATCGTAAGATTTTTACTTACATTTCATCCAGAACAGTCATACTAGGGCACATTGTAAAGATTTAATTATTGCTAAGAAATGATCAAGATATATATTTATTTGGATAAAAATTATTCTGCATATTTATCATAAGTACATAATATTGTAAATTGTAGCTGCTGATTTATTATTTGTAGCTGTTTGGTTTTTGGAAGTTGTAAATGGAAGTTACCTGCAGTATCGGATAATTTTAGTTATTATTCCGGAGTGTATCTTGAAGCTATAATTATTACTAAAAAATAATCGAGATGAAAACTTAATTTTTATTTATTATTCTTAAGACTTTCCTACAAATCATCATCTAGAGTTATTCATTTCTCGAAGCGTTTCTTGACCTTTCGAAGGCCGTCTCGTAGTAGAATTCGGCAGACTGAACTCTCTTATCATATTTCTACAGAGGGTTACTTCAATCTACAGCTTCCTGAAACCGAATAAATCGACATTAATAGCTGTAATTTACAGCGTTATGTACATAAAGATAAATTAATAAGCGGAATAAAATTTATCAAGCTATGTTGGTTATTTCTTTTTTAGTAATAAATAAAACTTTATGATATTATATGTTTATGTGGGTAGATTGTTCATTTTGGCCTAAATCAAATATTAGAATACTTTCATAAAGTTGAACTATATTTTAATAAATATTATTGCTAAATATATTATATTTAATATTATTTGTACATGCACATGTCATTTGAGAAGTTTTCATAGATTAGCAACTGTAGGTAAGTTTCCATAAGGATTTTGTAATATTATGAGGTGTAAGATTTTTAGTTCTTTTGTTTTAGATGTTAACCAGGTAGTTATATTATAATTTGTCGTGTGTGGGGTCGGATCAAAAGAACATCTTAAACATTCTTGTTTGTTGTCCAAACTAGATACAGCGATATACACTCTATTAAAAAAAAAAAAAAAAAAAAAAAAAAAAAAACAAAAAAGGATTTGTCCGATGGAGACAAAATAGGAAAAGGAAAATTATGTACAGAATAGGAAAAATTGAATGATTTATTTCAGAGTTACATAGTTACAAAGTAACGAGCTCAATAAGGTGTTGACCCTCCTCTAGACTGGATGCAAGCTGCCACACGACATGGCATAGAGTGATAAAGCTCCATGATGGTCACCTGCGACAGCTACCATCCTGACGCTGAAATCTGCAACTGTCCCCCAATTCTTGCCAGCATCTTCTAATCGCCGTATCGCTTTGACCCATATGACGAGCAATTCTTTGATTGACCTCTTTCCAACTCTGACAGTTGCTGGTAATGAGCTCGAATCCTGCGGCGAGGCATTTTTTTCAGTCGTGGAAAGGTATCCTAAATCTCAATGCAACAGAAAATTTGATCATCAGATTGAGAATCGCTTCTTACATACACCTGCTGAGTGCGCAGTTCCGATGCGCTGTAGCTCCCGCTATTCATTCACTGGACACCAAATTTTAAACATTTGCATGTTCGGTCCAAATGTCTTTGATTACGAAATTTCATTACAATCGGACATCTCCCTCTTGGTGCGTCATTTTTTGTCATATATAGAGCCTTATGGAATTTTCATACTTTTATATAACATTTTTCTGTAGAGAATTTTTGACCTTGTAAACACGTTAAATTTCCTAATTTATCAAAAGACAGATAAAAACTTTATAAATGTTATATCTCATTTTTCTATTTGGCATATTTCTCTCATATGTTTTCATTGTTTTTCCGAGCCTAGGTTTGAACTTTTTCGTATTTTGAAGTTCATATTCTTACTATTTTTTGTCATGTATTTTTTCATGTATTTGTTCTGTTTCTAAGTTGTTTTGTTAGATAATTTTCTATTTTTAGGTTTTTGCAATAAAATTTTTTTTCTTTTTTCATTTACTTTTTCTGTAAACTAAAAACGTTTAAGTGTAAGTTTTCATTGTAAGAAATTATATTCATTGTAATTCGCTTATGTGTAAGTTTTAAGAAATTCTATTTAGTTTTACTATATGTTTTTACATTTTTTTAAAATTTATTTCAACTTTTATTTCTTATATTAATGAAATATTTTATATATACATGCTATTGATTCTCAGAATTCTATGGTCATAGTTCAGAGTTCTTGAAGAGAACTTCTGTCATATTTGCATTTCTTATCTTCAAGTGTTTGATGCTGAATGCCTAACATCAACCCCTAACTAAGAGGCAAGAGAGGTCAAAGTTCATTTCATTACACGCGAAAGGTAACAGCAGTTCCCCTCTTGAATATTTACCTTCCCCCCCCCCTGGCATGTGCAGTAATCTAAGTCAGCCTACAAATGAAGCATGTATGAGTGTTTGAGTAAACAGATCCTAGACTTCTCGGCACTTTCAACACAAATGAAATTCAGTTATCAATAATGTTTCTGGCAGTGCTTCTCCAGTGTGTTTTCCCAACCGAATTTCAACAAGTTTTTCTGTCTCCCTCTTACCATTGGTTGATTTATTCTATGGAGTGTCTAGAACTTCTCGAAAACAATTGATTCAATATTGGTCCTTAATGTAAGGGGATTGAGAAACAATTTTATTTCTCACTGTACTTTTCTGCAATATAATGATACATTTTTAAAATAATCTGTCTTCATCCTCACGTTGAAGAACAAGACCAAAACCGTTTTTAAAAAAGAATAAGTCGAAATGCGAAAATAATTTCCCGTAGATTTCAGAGGCATGGAGCCATATAGTAACCAGGAAAATATCATGCCTCCTGAAATCTACAGTAGAAATGATAATGTGTAAGAAAACTCGCGTTTTATGCTTTCCATTAAAACGCTAGGTCTCGGCCCTATCTATGGTGAAGAATGCTTATTTAGATGTTTTCTACCACCCCTTAAATTTTTGCCCATGATTTTCGAAACACCCATATATATATATATCAAAAGAAAAAAAATATCTCTAGGGAGCTTTGGGGACATGATTTATGTACTTACCTACAGAAGCTCGAAATGGAGGTAGAAGCATAAGGAAATATGTATCATTTTCTATATATGTTACTAGTGAAATTCAAGATATTTTAATATTGGGATATTTTTTTTCCGTTTGAAAAATGTTTTAAGTTTGGATTCTGTTCATTAATGCAAGATGAAGTTATTCTTAACTTAGGAGTCTCAAAAGTGGCAGTTTTTAAATATCGAACGTAATCCATGTTCTTTATTATTTTGAGTGCTGAAAGAACATGAAAAAAAAAGTTTCCCATGAAGACTCTTTTCTGCAAAAATTATACGTGGCACAATGATTGATAGTAACTAATTGTTTTTGCTTAAATTTTTTGAAAAAAAAAATCTTTAGAAAGTTGAAATATTTTTGAGCCCCAAGAGATGTTAATATTGTTTTTTTTTTTTTTTTTTTTTTTTTTTTGAAAAAGAGAGGAATAATAAAGATCGTAGTTTGACTCGCCACAGATGTTAGCTAAATACTGATTCGTTAAGACTATCAAATATTATTTATCAAAAGTATAAAGTGTAACAATAAAATTTATAATGAGCAAATTCATGATTAGAGAGATACATAAATTCAGCGTACCTACTGATGAGTTAGACAAATGGAACTATATGCTGAATTACACATTATTGACGACACTATACATGGAGAACGAGCCATATTTAAATGAAGGGGCACAACATATGAATTAGTAACTCATTCTTCTAAATTCCACATTACGTTACTTGAAAGCTTTACGACTAATTCCCTTATTTCACACTACAAGCTCCCTAAAGGAGCTTTCTTTCATTAAGTATACTTATGTGTTCTAATTATCTTTTATTTCTCCATGGGGTTCACCATCTTTAGTAAAAATGGATGATGGGGTGCCCCGAGGTGCCTTAGCGATCCTTCTCAATTTTAGACTCTCTATTATATATATATATAAATAAGAAGAGTTGAAAAAACAAATATCAAGAAATTTGAAATTTATTTACAAGAACCTAAAAAATTTTGGAAAATACATAAAAGAGAATAATATATTTAATGTTATAACAGACTGTTAAGCTGGGTTAATTTAGAGTTATAGGCCTAACTCTCCATATCAAGAAAATATGTTATTAAAAATAGTTATAATGCCAAAAAAATATTAACTGAAAAATTTTGAAAATTTAAATCAAAAAAAAAAAAAAAAAAAAATTTTAAAAAAAAAATATATATATATATATATATATATATATGTAACTTCAAAACCACAGTTACATCTTTTGTGGCGCAGCATAGCCATATTTGGCTCTTGCACCATTAAACTCCCCCATCACTCCCTCACATTCACATGCTAGCCTTCGATGGGTTTCGATTTCGGATACACAACCTCCATAACTTCCTATTCCGATAAACATTTGATACATTCAAAGAAAAACATAATTATTAAGAAAATTAATGGTTTCGTCAATAATGTGTGTGTGGCATTGGTTCAAAAAAGTACCAGTTTTTCTTTTTTCCACGACAGAGGGGATTGCTGAGGCAAATTGGTGTTATTATAGCACGCTGTCATCTGTCAATCGCACTCAAAAACACATTTGAAACTGCTTCATGAGCTAATTTTGATTGCTGGAACGTCGTCATTTGAATCGAGTTGTCACCATCGATAAAACCTGGAAAAACCGGAAAACACGCAACAATCAAAAAATGTTTTCTGTGAATCCTGTTCCTAAGAAGGAGGAGACGGTTACATAGGCATGAAAAGTTATGTTGACGATTTTTTGGCAAGCGAAGAGAGTTATATTCATGAACTTTTTACAAAAATAAAAGCGATCAAGATCTGGTTTTATTAACCTCGCACTGAAAGCAACGCGAGGGCTACTAGCGACGGACCTCGTTTTTTTTTAAAAGAAACCTCAATCGATTGACGAGGATGACACCTGAGCTGGCCCATCTCTCTCCTAACTTTCACACCACGCCATGGGAGTACTTCGAGCCTCCACAGATTTATCGTGTATCAGGCTCTGCTACACGGCAGGTCTTTGTGGCTTCAAGGCTCGAACCCCCGACTCGTCGAAAAACGCCGACTGCGAGTCCGCGACCATGACCACGAGACTACAAAAAGCGATCAAGAGACAATACTACTGTGTGTGTGTGTGAATTATCCCTTCCTTGACTCTCCTTTTCCCATTCCTAACACGGGTATTTTTTGAGCCACCCTCACATCTTTTTTCATATTTTCATAAGATCTCGAGGTATTACTCTAAGTAAAATAAAACAAATACTGCAAAACAAAGAAGTCATAGCTACGCAAACAAAGCAACGTTGGTGTAATCTGACTTCAATTTTTACTGAAGGATATATCACACGATTTCCGACAGAAGAAAGGCTCTTCGGTGATACACTGTTATCAATCCGGTAATTATCCAGGTCAAGAGCGTAAATTGTCCATTTTCTAAGAAAGTATCGATAATTGAAATATATAGCACCGCGTATCACATTCGCGCATCGTTATTTATATTATATATAGCCTGCTATTATATGACGGAGTGGGAGTGTTTCTTTTAGATAAATATAAGTGACCTCTTCTCTTGATTGTAAATCAAATATTTTTTGCCATTATGGGGAAAATAAAGGTGATTTGTGGTGATTGCTTGGCACTTAGGTATGAGTGATTTTATAGCTCGAGATATTTCCATTGAATTTGACCCCAAACCTTCGTCAATAGCTCAAATTAAGGATTATTAGGGGGAAATGATTTAAGAGGACGACATTGTTTAACTTTTAACTTCATTGCAATTTAGGATGACTTAAATTTTCCACTGAATTTTTGATAGAATACTCGTAAATACATTTACGCAATAACACTAAGATAATACTACGACATTTTATGCCAGATATTATTGTGATTTGATAGTATACATATTGTGATCGTATAAAGCATGTAGTCTAAACTCCCTATCCATAATTTAAACTTTTAGAGTTATGCCTATACAGTATTCTTGTCACTATAAAGACCCGCCGTGTAGTGGGGCTGATGCACATTAAATCTGCTCGTGGTCCCAAATCCTCATGTTGGTGAGGTTTGAAAGTTTGGGGAGGGAGCTATTACCTCAGATATCGTCCTCGACGGAGGTTCAAGCTTACGAGGTTCATCACCAATAGCCCTCGTGTTGCTTCTCAGTGCGACATTAATATAAACTATCACTTAACCACATTACAATACCTCAACAGGGTGTTTCGAAATACATGGGCAAAAATTTAAGGGGTGATAGAAAACATCAAAGCAAGCAATTTTCACCATAACAATGCACAGTCAGAGAGCAAACGAAACCGCTAGACGGCAATGTAATGGGAAAGTATAAAGCGCGAGTTTTCTTACACATCATCATTTCTACCGTGGATTTCAGGAGGCATGGCCTTATACTGATGACTGCACGTCACCATGCATCCTGGTGTAAGAAAACTCACGCTTTCGCGCAATCAATCAATCATTTCTTTTTTCTTGTCAATACTACAGTTTAAAGAAATGTTTGGCTCAGAGAGAATATCCTGATTTGGCTATTGTGCGAAAAGCACCAGAACTCATTAATTCCTCATACCTTTAACAATGGATTAGAATTGTTTTATTAACGTCACACTGGAAGCCACACAAGGGCTATTGGCGACGGACCTCATAATTAATTTTGAATCTCGGCCAAGTGACGTGGACGACACCTGAGCTGTCTCCTCCCTCTCGAAACTTCCTCACCATGCAAACGGGAGGACTTTGGGCCTCGTCTGATTAATGTCCATGAGTCCCGGCTACACGGCGGGTCCTTAGTGGCATCGAGGCTTGAACCCACGACTCGACGAAAACCGCTTGCCGAAAGTCCGTGACCATAACCATTAGGTTACCGCGGCCACCGTACTTTAACCCTTTTTTTGCATGATGAAAGAAATTTCCATCATAACATTTAGTGATGAAAAAATATACTCAAAACAGGAGTATTGTAAATTGGTTGATGCTGGCAACTTTTTTCGCGACTATTGCATAAAAAGGAACGCAGCTGTAAAAAAAAAAAATCAAATGTCACAATCATTATAGCGGGTTTGAACTTGTCATTCCGCTGTTTGTTGTGGTTGGAAGAAACGTGCGATTTCTTGAATATTTTTTTGTAACTAATCTGAGATTTTTTAGCGGATAATGAGTGGATAATACTACAAAGATATATTATTTTTTTCTTTATTTTGTACTGAGCTTAATATGTAAATTTGCATAATGATGGATATTTCTATCCTACTATTTTTTAATTATTTTATGTTATATATATATATTTAATCCCCTTTAATCTAAAGCATGAATTATACCCCCCTGTTTTATTTCCCCCCCCCAAAAAAAAAAAAAAAAAAAAGAAGAAGAAATCATGCAAAGAAAGTTTAAAAGGAAGTAATGTATAAATTAAAAAAAGATAATAGAAATAAGATTAATGTTTTGTACCAAAACAAAAGCTATTATTTTGTAATATAAAGCATATATGATTTCCTTTTAATGAAAAATCTGCAGGCGGTTAGATGGCGTTTGCTTCTATGTAAAATTGCGAGGATTTAAAAAGTGCATTCCCGCGCTTTTTTTTTTCCTGCTCCGTTCGGCATATACAAAGAATTTCAGAAAATTATAGCCTCAAAACATTGATTTAAATTTCGGTGATTTCAAAAACCTTGTAATGGATGCCTTCGTAATGTCGGGAAAAAGAAAACTAGTTCTTAAAGCGGATTTTTGAAAAAAAAGTAAAGAGAAAATGGAGTCGAAGTGTGTATATATATATATTAAGTCATTACCGAGCGGTCTTTTACACACAAAAAACTTTACCGAAGGAAGTGTGAGAAAGAGAGAAATACAAACACAGAGAAATTCGGCAAGAAATAGAAAACCGAGTAATACAAAAGTTCGAGTCGCTTAAAAAGCAAAATAAAACTCGACCTAGAAGCGGCTTTCGGCATCTGTTTGACAATATTCAGGTTCTTTCTCGGCTTGCCTTTCAGAATGCGATACTTGGTGTTATTAGATTCATAAAGTTTCTTCGAACTAATAACTTTCGTCGGATAGGTTTCAAAAGACACCTGACTATTAGGTGGTAAAAAGCTACCGATTATTTTTTTCTCCAGAAGATATTCGTGTATTCTAATAATATCCTCCCGAGGGAAAATGAATTTTTACTGGGATTTTTTTTTCTGCTTTTACAAAAATCTTTCGGAATCCTCTTTATTCTTTTGCGTGTCTTAATATTAATAGGTTTTTTTTTTCCTCAGGATACCCAGGTGAAAATGTAGTGACCTGAACATCTTGAATAATGATTGCAAATTTACCGACTTTTTTTTCCTTCTATTACCGGCAATTCCTTAAAATTTTCGAACTAAACCGGTATACTACCGGGAATTCTTTGAATCATGAATAAAAAATATAGATTTATTATAATTAGACATTTTATTTTTGTAAAAACTGTGACAACAAAATAAGAAAGTAAATCGTATGCATCAAACTAAATAAAAGATGAAAAATTTTATAACAAATTATAATTAATACACCTATACAGGAATAATTTTTTACAATAAAAACTGTAATAAAATACATAATTAAATACGTGATCTATATCTGTCAACAACACACGTGTGTTAAGTAAGCACATAAGAAATATAGCTGATCAAAATTTTAGTCTCATAATCATGATATAATTTTTCAACAAAATAATCGTACTGCACAAAAAAAAAACCCTTATATTGGCTTAGTTAATTTTGTGAAAGAATTTTACATTACATTTGAATACATTTCAACTTTTATATTTTCCTGTTAAAAATAATCCAGTTTTTTTTAAAAGCTTTTATTTAATTTGCTCTGTTAATATATATGCAAGTCTTTCTAGTTCAAAATGTGTACTGGAATTTTAATCCACTACCTATCAATCGATCGAAGCACCGGTGGTTTTCGTCGAGTTGTGGATTCGAGCACTGTTGCCACTAAAAACCCGGCGTGTATTCAGGGCTGATGCATGAAATATGTCAAGGCTCAAAGTCCTCCTGATGGTGTGGTGTAGAACTTAGGAGAGGGAGGTGCCAGCTCAGGTGTCGCCCTCGTTACTTGACCGAGGTTCAGAATTACGAGGTCCGTCGCCAATTGCCCTTGCGTGGCTTCCAGTGTGACATTAATTATACCAATCCGATGAACCCATCGAGCTAAAATTTTGTATACACGTATAATTCCGATGACAATACTATATTATGGTTTGCTCAAGCAATGAGACTTGCGGGGGGGGGGGGGCTTAAAAACATAAAATTGAGTTGAAATTTTGCACTCACGTATAGCTAACGTGTAATTTCTTTTTAGTCGTAAATTTTTATACTAAAAAGAATTAAATAAATATATGTAAAAAATTTTTTTAAATCAAGCTTTTATGGAAAGAATGACTTAAAGATATAAAAATATATTTTTTAAAAAAAATGTAAAGTAAAATGTAATTTATAAAACATTCCGGTGTTAATACTTCTTTTTAGCTCATATATAAGTAGTTATGGAGTATTTTACTTATGGGGAATAACCTACTTATTTTAATTAAAAGCCTCAAATGTCTTATAAATTTACATTGAAATTTTTTATTCCTTTTAGTCCATCTTTAAATAACAACTTGATTATTTTTTTTTTACTTGTATTTATTTTTATGAAGAAAGTACTAACAGGGGGGGGGGGGGGAAGGCTGAGTGACCGAACTTTGAATTTAACATGGTCCAAACGAGTAGAAATTTTGCACATGCTTAGCTCAAGTAATTGCTTTATTTAGTCTTAAATGCCTAGGGGCTAAAAATAATTAAATAAACATAAGTAACAAATTTTTCTTAATCAAGCTTTTATTTAAAGATGGATTAAAGGGTATAAAAATAATTTTTTTAAATATGTAAAATAATAATTAATTTATAAAAGCTTGAGTTCTTATATTTTGATTTCTCTTATACAGAAGTAAGTAGCAACGGTTCTTAATTTTTCTGCAATTTTCTAGCTATCTTATAGCTAAACGTTTTAAGCTTTCATAAATTGTATATTTTTTATACTTAAAAATAATCTTAACCCTCTTTAAATTAAGCTTGATTTTAATTTTTTTAAAATTGTATTTTAGTGATTTTACTACTAAATGTGTGTTGGGGTGGCGACAGAGGATGCTTATGATGCTATATTAGCCACCCAAGAGGCTATCGTTTTAGTTAACCCCAAAATGTCGTACTTGACCATTTTTACAAAAATTTATCTTGTTTTAGCGTATATTTTTTTTATGTCTGCTTTCACCAGTAACGAACATAATTTTCAAAAATACGTCATCATAAATTTATCATGAATTTTTTATTGGATTGAAATAAAATATTATGTAATATATGTCTAATGCCTCCTTTCACCACTAATGAACTCAATTTTCAAAAATATGCCGTAATAAATTTCCCTCAATTTTTTTATTAGATTGAAGTAAAACAAATTTAAAAATTAAGTATTTTATTTACTTATCGATTTATGTATTACCTTAAATCATACGTAAACAGGAACTAAGATATAACTGTAAATGAATAACATTCAGAATTTTAAGATAGCTGTGAGGCATCCATTTTTTTAGCCTTCAAGGGCTAATGTTTTAGTTGGATCACTTTTGGCGTACCAGATCCCTTTAAAAAAAATTTATCGTTTGCTTCGATTTTAATTACATTAGCTTAAATATATTCAGTTTAATAATCTATCGCTTGCTTTAACTTTAATTACATGTAGATGATATAATATTCAATTTAATAATTTATCGTTTGCTTCTATTTTAATTACATTTAGCTTAAATATATTCTATTTAATAATTTAGCGTTTGCTTTAATTTTGATAAGGAGAAAGTTTACTAATGTGCATTCCTCGATATTTCATCGTTTACTTTAATTCTTATATTTAATAGAGTAATTTACTTATAATTATAAAAAAAGCACACCTTGAGTGTTTAAATCTGTTCTTTGTAAAACTTTGCATTGAACTTTTTGATTTTTTTTCCATCAAAAAATGAAATTTCTCTATTATGGATAGCGAAATGAATAGTGATGCGCATGCGTTCAGTCAGGAAGTATCTCTACAATTGTCCATTACTGCCACCACAGTACCGCGGCCAAGCAACTAAATACAAAAAAAAATATATTATGGTTATGTACGTAATTAACCAAATTTCCGGTAATAGCTATGTAAAATTACCGGTAACAATTTCAGGCTAAAATTCGTGATTTACTGGTATTGTAATCCTTAATGTTCAACCGAGCTCGGTCTCAACAAGTCGAGCTTATTTGCTGCATTGCATGCAAAACAGAAGGCATTTTAATTGATTTATTGTTTATTAACTTCTCACTGAGAAGCAACGCAAAGGCTATTGGTGAGGGACCTCATAATTTTGAAACTCAATCAAGTGACGAGGATGATACCGGAGATGGCACCTCCTTCAACAAATTTACACACCATACTACGGAAGGACTTAAAGCCTCAACGTATTTAATGTGCATCAGCCCCCAGTTACACGGAGTCTTTAGTGCCATCAAGACTAGGTTCTCGAACCCGCGTGTCAACGGAAGAAACGCCGGCCTCGAATTCGCGACATGATCACTAAGCTACCGAGGTCTCATAAATCTGAAAGCATGAAATTGGAAATGAAACGATTTCATCTAATGTTTTATTTTTTCCAACATTTCTAATTATAAAGAATAGTAGATAGCTGAATATAAAAAGCATTATATACTAAAATAAAACATCATGATATTTTCTCAGGAAAACTGACGGAATGTTAATATTTTTATTAACTTTATATAGATTGACTAAATGAGTGTTTAGGAAGGTATAAACCATATAAAAGAGTTGTAATAATAATAATATATATTGCTGCTAAGCTATTCATAAGCAATTTTTAAAAAAAAGTGCGGAAGAAAGATAGAAGAAAGTAGGGAAAATGATTGACTTGAAGGAAGGTCGAAAATAGAGAAGGATCGCTAAAATATCCCTGAGGTAGGTCACCGTGGTTACGGAAAGACAATAAGCACCATAGGAAAGAAAAAAAGATCTCTAAGGTACCTCAAGGTCATGAACTAGTCCTTACCTAAAAAAGATAGGACTAGGAGGTTTCAAATTTGGGAGCAATTGAATGATTCAGTTGTATGACAGTATTATTACAGTTTAATTTAATAACAGTTTTAAGGTAATTCAGTAAATTAAACTATTCATTAACAATGTAAATCAGATGATAACAGTTATGGAAAAAGCTTGCATTCAAGCGTTTTATTATTAGTAAAAAAAATTCATTGATGGCAATTATTGAAGAGTTTTTGTTAAAAAAAATTTAAACTTGAACGTATTCAAAGCATATACTATCTTGATTACATACGTAAAATACACAATCTTTTTAAAAAGTGATAGTTAAGGTATAAAATCTCAAAGTACTAGAAAGAATCCATTTATTGGTAATATCCGTGAAATTGGTTCGGAGATTTTAACAGATGTTCAAAGCAATGGAGAAAAGGAAATTGGGGAAAGGAAACTGAGGAAAAGGATATTAGAGAAAGGAAATTGATGAAAAGGAACTGAAACCGACAGCTCATTTCATAGAAAATTTCATTCTAACAGACGTCGATTCATCTCCTGGAAGTTTTAATTTGACTAATAGCAAATTTAAAGAGGAAGTAGAAAGTAAAACTCATACTCTCACACACAGAGGATATAAAAATGTATTAATTTTACATGTGATTCGCAATGAATTTTTATATGCAATTTTTAATGAATTTTAAGTATTATTGCTGGTGTTAAGTTGTTAATTTCGATGTTATTTTTTTGCAAAGGTTGACTATGAATTTAAAAAAAATTACGTATCCAGTGGCAAATACCCAAAGCTTATGTTCGAGAGAGAGATCCCGATTCTTCTCCAAAAATTTTGTATTGGTTTTATGGAAGGGTATCGAAAAGTTTCGGTTATTATTAGGAAATAACTGAGATATCTGGATAAAATTTATTCTGCAAATTAATTGATATTCTGCAAATTAATTGATATTCTGCAAATTAATT
>BMAW01131525.1:544110-557109 GCA_019974015.1 Nephila pilipes
TATTCTGCAAATTAATTGATATTCTGCAAATTAATTGATATTCTGCAAATTAATTCATATTCTGCAAATTAATTGATATTCTGTAAATTATAGCAGTTAATATTCAATTGTTTGGTTTCAGGAAGCCGTAGATTGAAGTAACCCCCAGTATGTGTGTATGTTTGTATTATCGAGAGATAGAAACTTAATTATTATTTATTATTCTTAAGACTTTCCTACATAGTCACTATCCGGACTTATTTATTTCTTAAAGCGTTTCTTGACCTTTGGAAGGTCATTGTAGTAGAACTCAGCAGACTGAACAATTATCATGCTTACTTCAATCAACAGCTTCATGAAACCAAACAAATCAACATTAATATCTCTAATTTACAATGTTATGTACATAGGATCAATTAATATGCAGAATAAATTGTATCTAGATATCTTGGTTATTTCTTAGTCATAATTAATACTTTACGAAACTCCCCTCGTACATTTTGCACGAATAAAGTAATACTGATTATTTTAGCTACTAAGCGTAAAGCTTATAAAGAAAGGTTCCATTCTACGAACAAATTTTTGATTCGGTGAGTCAAAAATTGCAAACAACTAAAATTTCTCTGAATATCTCAAGTGCTTTTTTTTTTTTAATTTGTTGATTTATTTTGGCTTGATTACTGCATAAAAATCATTAGAAAATAATTTGATAAGAGAAAACTTCTCTCCCCCCTCCCTTTCTCTCCTTCCTCTTTTTCTTCTTTTTCTTTTTATTTAGTTCTTATTTTCTTTTTGCTAATAGGGATTTTTCTCTTTTCCCTTCTTCTCTTACTTATAATTATTTCCATGGGTCCTGTCCAATTCTTTAAATCCGTTCCTCTAGAGAACGGTATATATATATATGAGGAGAAAAAAATTTCTTCGACTAATGATATTGTAATAAAATAAGAAAATTGGCATTACAATTCTACTCCCCACTCTCGCAAAAATTAATACATATAGTCCTTGCTTCTGAATCTATTTACATAATAATGTCTTCCTTGTTATAGATTAAAACAATTGCGCTAATCTGGGGATATTCGGGAAGTCTGAACATTTCTCCCAAATATTTTTAGAATTATCTGAAACAAAATGATTACTTCGCCACTTATAAAGCTTGTTTTTGCGAATAAAAACAATTCTAATTGGTATCGTGGATCATTTCCGAAGAAATTCGAAGATTTCATTCAACTCATTAAAATCCTTCTTTTAAAAACATTCGATTTTAATAAGAAAACACACTTTTTCTTAGATACTTGTAACTCGTTATCAGTGATGTAGGTGATGTAAAGGTATTATTGGGCCTCTTGACCCTTTCCGGCTTTAGTCTCCAATATGATCTTGATTGATTGTTTGGTTTTTTTTGGGATACAGAGCGACAAAGCTTATTATACACCAGTATGACCTTTGATGTTTCATAGGCATGAATTCGATTGATTAATTCTTTATTAATGTAGCACTTAAAAACAACATAATAGTTATTGGCAACTAACCTCGTAATTTTGAGTGTCGGTCATGTGATGAGGAACAACACCTGCATCCCCAAACTTCCACACCACTCTTCGGAAAATATGGAGCCTCAATAAAATTAATGTACATCCACAACACGGCGGATCTTTAGTGTCATCAGGACTTGAACCTACGATTCGACGGAAGCAGTGCCGGTCGCAAATTCACGATAATGACCACAAGGCTACCTCGGCCCGAAAAGGTATCGAAGTTTTCTAGAATAAAAAAAGTTAACGTTGATTTTTCTTTCCGATATAGCAATAAATAAAAGCATCTCTATAAATAAGTAGATAAGAGTATACGTGGAATTAAAATTTGCTTAACATTAATAATTATTATATTAAATTATATATATTTATAACTCTTTTCCATAAAAAAAAGAGGGGAGCTCACAAAATATTGGAAATATTTCTCCGCGTTAATCTGGTGGTCGGGGTTGCCTAGAGGTCATGGCCCCGGACTTATGGCTGGCATTGTTTTTGTCGAATCATGAGTTCAATCCCTAATACCACTTAAAACCCGTCGTGTAGCGGGGCTGAATCACGTTAAATCTGGTCGAGGTCTCAAATCCTCCGTGGTGTGGATATTTGGAGAGAGAAGTCCCAGCTCAGATGTCGTCCTCGTTACTTGTCCGAGATTCAGAATTACGAGGTCTGTCGCCAATAGCCCTCGAGTTTCTTCTCAATGCGACGCTAATGAACAATCACACTCCGTGCGAGACTAATGTTTCTTTGGGAGCAACAGACATTATGAAATTTTTACATTGTGATTTATAAAATATTAATTGAAATTGTAATTGTCTATCACGTCTTTAAAACCTAAGTGTTGGAATTATGCAAAAATTGTTCAGTCGAAAAATCTGGAAACTGCTTAAAATGAACATTTATAAAAATTTATATTTAAATATTCGAGCATAACTTTCATGATATGCAATTCCATAAAACATTGTAATTTAATACCAGTTAGCTCTTTTGAGAAACATTGATATTCTAATTTTAGCAAGTATTTACAAGAAAAGTTACGCAGAAAATGTTAATTCAAGTTTATACGGTTGGGTTATTTTGAAGTATTCCCCCTCTCCCCAAGAAAATTTATTGATTATACTTCCTTAATAATTACTACGCTCACAAGTATCTATATTTTAAACTGTACACTGTAAGACACTAAAATGCTTTAAAATTTTCAAATTTCGCTTTTGCAATTAAAAAATAGAGAGCGAAGCGCTGGTAGATGTCATTTATGAGATAGATTTCATAGGTGTCATTTATGAGAATTTAATAAATAAAGCGATCAAAAATTAAATCTATACTTATAAATACACGTGTCAACTTAAAGAGAAAAATATATGTATTTGCGTTTTGCTCACAACGGGGTGTCTTGGGATTCGGGTACAGTTTCCTAAAAGCCTTCTTTATCTATAATTCTGATATTTTGAGCGAGTGTGTGTGCACATTGTAAAATTAGGTTTTCTTACTTCTCATATAGTGAACATAATTTTTTTCTTGTAAGCATTCAAAAATTTTAAATATTGCATAATATTTGTGTAAAAATTTTGTAAAATTTAAATAATAGAATTTAAAAATTATAATTGTTTATTAAGTTTAATGTTTGAAATTATAATTATGTTCATTGTATAGAATACTATGTTTATAAGCACACTGCGTGACCTAGGTAGCCTAGTGATCATGGCCGGCATTGTTTTTGCCGAGTCGTGATGGCATTAAAGACCCATCGTATAGTGGGGCTGATGCTCGTCAAATCTAGTCGAAGTCTTTAGTCCTTCCGTTGATTTATGTGGAAGTATGGAGGGGGAGGGGCTGGCTCAGGTGTCGTCCTCGTCACTTAACCGAGTTTCAAAATTACGAGGTCCGTCGCCAATAGCCCTCGTGTTGCTTTTCAGAGTGGCGCCCGCAATGTTGTACTAACAGTAGGTTTTATGCAAGGTGTACCTAAGTGTAACTACGGTTAACTAATGTAAATACGGTTATTGATTATTAAGTGCTCATATATAATTATTTACCTTTTTTTTTTTTTTTTTTTTTTTTTTTTTTTTTTTTATATACAGATACACAAATACATGAATATCTCATTATTAAAATAATTGCTTCCAATGATTTTAATTTAAAAGGATAAGGATTATTGAAACTTGGCATAAAATAAGCTTATTTTTCAGGTGTTTCATTCCATTAATGAAACACATAATTAAAGTTATTATTAAATCGTCAAGTTCTTCTGTGTGCTGAATTATTTTAAATTTTAATTCGAGGCGCATCTTCAGAATAATTTTTAGCTACTCCCCATTAGTATTATATCGTCTTATATAAACGCGTTTCTTTATTTATTGGTTGATTTTATGGGATAAAGAATAACAAAGGCTAATCTTCTATCTCTCCATTTTTTTATTTTTCTTTCAGGAGGCTGTAGGCTTTTGCTTTTGGTTTGCTTGATTGAAAGGTGTTATGGGATATGGAGCAACAAAGGCTATTATCCTAGCTCTTGTGTCTTTTTTCTAACCAATCAGAGGCTTGATATTAATTTTATTATGGACGCGACAGCCAAGTGGTCACGGTTACGAGCTTGCGGACGGCTTTGTTTCAGCTGAACTGAGAGTTCGAGTCCTGATCCCACTAGACACGTCGAATAACGAGGCTTAAATAAGTAAGACCTCAAATATCCTCACGTTGGTGGGGTGTGGAAACCTTAAAACTGATGTGCCAGTTCAGGTGTCAACCTTATCACTTGACCGTGGCTCAAAATTTCGATTCCTCTCGTTGCGTTTAAGTGACGAATTACATTGTCATCATCGTCATAACCGAATCCTTATTTTGATTTTGTTGTTTTAATTTATAACTTATCGTTTTAATTTTACATCGTATTTTGATATAATCGAACCAAGAACACACTATTCACTGAAAATGAAGTTTACTTCACAACTCTTTCAACGTAGTTTAGTACGAAATGTAATTGAATTGCCGCCGATTTTTGCAGTATTATTTTAACTAGGAGCGGGGCGCCATCTATTAGTATGATGTGTAACTATTTATCAAAAAGAGATTTAAAAAAAGGGAAGTTGTTTCAAACTGATAGTAGAGTGGAAGAAAAAAAAAGTGAGGATAGTTTTCAAATTTTAGAAAAATTTTTTAATATTGATTTTTCAATTTCTTAAGAATCTAGGAAGGGAGTTTATTGAATTTTCTGAGAATAATATGTAAGACTCATAGGAGTAAATTTTTACAGTTGAAATAATTAAAATATACATTTCGAAGATTCCCCACGAGTAGATGTCAAGGTAATATCAGATGCTTAATGGTAAGATGTATTGAAAAAATTATATATATATATATAAAGATATAATTATATCCTGTAGTATTCGACATATAAATATTTACTGAACAAATTTGGTCGTTATTTTTTTCTAAATAAAATTCTTAAGCCATATAAAAAGTTGTTTGTTGAAATGGAATATTTTTTCATTTCATTGAACTAATTGAAAATAATATGACATTAACAAACGCATTAGTTTTTATTACATTTCATTTACGCCTAAAAAAATCTTACTAGTCAAAAAGTGTAACCAGATTATTGTTGGAAATGTGCCATTTCAATTTTTAATATCAAATGAAATACAATGATTACACAAATACGTAAAATAATTATCATAAATTTAACATAAACTTATAACATAGTAATTGCAATACATTACATACAACAATGGGCGTTCAATAAGTCCTTAGAAATTCCAAGAGATGGTGCTCGTAGCATCGAAAATGGTTTGCTTTTAGTAGCATCATGACTCACTAGACAGTTGTCTCAGTCTCGGTTACTCATTCGTGATCATGACGCTTTTCGCATCTCAAAAATTCTTCTTCGTATCTTTTGCTGACAATAAGACCATCCTCGCCTATTTTGGAAAAGATTTACCAGAAGCAACCCAACATTTTGAATTTTGTTTGATTTCCGGTGTATAACGATGAATCCATTTATCATCGATGGAGAAATCTCGACGCGGCAGTAATTAAATTTGGGTGTGGCAGCAAATGACTACTAAATCAAAACTAACTTATGAATCAATGTCAAATTTATTTAAACTCCACTTAATAGATGGCAGCACTCGTTGGTAACAACAATTTACCTTAATGATTTCACTTGTTTACAAAAACAGGAACTTTTTAAACCATCCTCGTGTTATTCATAAGTAAAAGATTAAACGATATATAATTTAGTTACCTGAAAAAAAAATTAAACTAATTGTATTAGTTTAATAGTATTGCGCATGAGATACTTTGTGGTAAAATTACTCGTATTTACAATATTGTAACATATATTACATAAATTGCAAAAAAAATCCTAAATAAGCGTTCGTGTTGCTATTTAAGTTTCTTGTGTGTGTGATAAAATGTATTTAAATAGTCAAAAAGCTTGAGAATCTAACATAAGTATTTATGCGTAGAAATACTCGTACACTTGTGTTTTACGCAGTAAAATATTGGAGAGCGTGGCTGTAAATATTATTTTTCACTTACAGCATTTATATAAATTTTCCCCGAAATAGTACCATTCTTAATGTAGAGAATTTCCAAAACAGTTAATACCAGTTTTTATGTCTATTGCGTACAATTTGAAGAAATGGCTTGTAACTTTTGGGCACTCGACTTGAAGTAACTCGACACGTCACATGTCAAATCCAGTTAAGCATTAAAGCTCCTAAGATACGTGGCGTAGAAGGAGGACGAGATAACAGATCTAAGTATAGTCATCATCTTTTTTCTTATTATTATTGTATCATAACAACGCCTCGGATTATTAGAGTCGAGCCTCGGAGCTTTATATCTCGCTAAGATGACGAGGACGATTTATACTTGCCCTGGTATCTTACGCATCCAATTTTCATGTCGCGTATAGACTGAAGGTTTCGTTAGATTTGATGTACAGAATTCCCTCATTATTCCGTATAATGTTCGGTTGGAATTATAATTTGTAGACACATCTTGACGTTAATAAACAATCATATAAGAAATGAATTTTTTTGTTAACGTCGTACTCAAAAGCAACACGAGGACTACTGGCGACAGAACTCGCAATTTTGAGCCTCGATCAAATGACGAGGACAACACTTGAGCTGACACCTTCCTCTCCAAACTTCCACACCATACCAACGGGAGCATTTAGGATCTCGACCAGATTGAACGTACATCAGCCCCACTACAAGGGGGGGGGGAGTCTTTAGTGGCATTATGGCTCGAGCCCACAACTCGATGAAAGCAACTCCGGCCCCGAGTTCGCTACTATGACAACTAGGCTACAGAGGCCACCATCTACGACTCGAATATCTCTGTTAACGATTTTTGGGATCTCAAATACTAAGCTACTGGAGCTAATCTAAGTGAGCACTTAAAGCAGCGGTTCCAAATCTTTTTTAATCCATGAGCCCCCCCCCCCCCCCAGATATCTTGGTTCCTTTCCCCATTCCTAGAAGCTGACTCGGTTTTCTTACGCGTACTCCCGACACCGAATCCTCCAGGCACTCCCCTTAACCCTTCCAAAAAGATGTAAAGTTGAATTAAATAACTAAAATGATCTACTTTTTCATTAAATAGTTTTTCTTTTCTAAAGAAAGCTAACAAATTAACTGAACGGTTAGAAAAAAGGAAAATTATTGTATATTATTGGGACTTCTGAATTACAAAGTTTTGAACAATCAGTCTCTCATGAGGATTAATACAATCCCAAATGCGAAGCCACGTATAATTTGTTTCAGTACTTATATTTTATGCAAGTTATATTTATTTCAAAGCACACATCCCCTGTCAACCCCTGCCCGTCTTTGGGAAGCGCGGAAGGAGAAGGACGAGCAAATCCTGCTAGAGGACGCAACGCATTTTTCATCGAAGATTTTATTGATAGGAAGTCAATATTACGCGAATGATTTTATTAAAAACTTCCACATGCTGTTTAAAATTCTATAAAAATTTTAAAATTATTTTGTTCTTTTTTTTTTTTTAGCTCGATGATCATCATTACTACGTTCTTTTCGCGTACTCACTAACGGCCTTTCGATCTGTTGTTCTACTTCCCTCGTGAGGGTTTAGTTTCTGGTAATCCTGATCCTGGTAATTGGTAGGGACTGCTCTACTCCTGATACTTTCTCCTAGTGTGGCTTTCTGGCTATAGATCGGCATGCGCAAGCTCGAGTCTTTTTAAGTGAAGAAAAAAGAGGTATATGTATATATATGTTTCAAGAAATTAGAAAATTTGAAAAAATTTTGGGGAAAAAAAAACCTTGCATTTTTTTTTTAAATATAAGAATGGAGAATAATATATTTAATGTTGTAACAAGCTTTAGACTGTTAGGCTGGGTTATTCAACAGTTCTAGGCCTAACCATCCCCATCAACAAAATATATAATTAGAAATGGTTATTACACCAAAAATAAAATTGAAAAAAAATTCTGAAAATTTAAATCCAAAAAATGAAATTTTTAATAGAAAAACACACAAAAAGCGAAAAAATCATTAAAATGCAAATGCTAAAAAAGAAGGAAAAAAAATCAGAAACTAAGATTAGAAAACTTTAGAGAAAAATCGAGTATTAATATTACACTCAGTAACACAAAAAAAAAAAAAAAAAAAAATGACAACAAATTTATAACTTAACATAGCATAAACAAATCAAATTTAGAAGATATTTACTCACTTCTCCCTTTATATACCATTAATGCTTTATTTCAAGTCATAAAAATACTTGAAAAAGCACACAAAAATGAGAGCATACATGCATACATATACATATATATATATATAATAAAAGCTTTGCGATATACCTCGTCGTACACCTAGTTATCAATATTGCAAAAGAAAGCGTTGCTTCAATTAAAATAATTTTAAAACAAATATTATAGATTTTATATACAAATATGTTACATTTCATAATTCGTACCATTACATTAGAAAGGATTCACATAAGAAAGTTAAGACTATTATTATAAGAAAGTTAAGACTATTATTATAAGAAAGTTAAGACTATTATTATAAGAAAGTTAAGACTATTATTATAAGAAAGTTAAGACTATTATTATAAGAAATCTTAGACTCTACTGGTTCAGAATTATAAATGTTTTACATGAAGCACCATTGTTACGACTAGCAGTTGCAAGTCTTTTGAGGTGGATGCGGAAGCCTGGTAATCGTGATTGTGGGCTTGCAGCCGGAGGTTTTCGTCAATTCATGGGTTTGAGCATTGATGCCACCGTCATGTTGCCGGGGCTAATGCACATTCTATCTGTCGAGGTTCAAAGTCCTCCCGTGGCGTGGTGTGGAAGTTGGGAGTGGGAGGGTCCAGCACAGGTGTCGTCCTTGTCATTTGACTGAGGTTCAAAATTATGATGTCCGTCGCCGATAGCCCTCGTGTTGCTTCTAATGCGGCATTAATAAAACCAATCACTCAATGCTTTTGCGCGAATTCTTTGTATTAACATTGCAATAAAGCAAAACAACGAAATATTGGAGACGAGCCTCGTCAGTTGACGAGGACGACACCTGAATTGTTAGCACGTTTCTTAATTACCATGCCAAGTCACATGAGAGCTTCAAGTCCTGATTTGATTTAGCAAGGAGCCGTTCATATTTTTCGTAACTCAGTCTTTTGTGGAATAGAAAACGAATTCATGACTCGACTTGTATTCTTCCTGCTCTGAAGCATATGTATCCAATTTATGTATTATGTATTCATGGATCACACGGCATCTGTGACCCATGAATTAGGACACAATCAATATTTGTGTGATTCGTTAATTGTTTATTAACGTCGCACTATGAAGTAACACAAGGACTATTGGCAAAGATTCTTGTTATTCTGAACTACGTTCAAGGGACTAGGACGACACCTACCGGTCAAGTCCCTCTCCAAATTTCTATATCATGCTAATGTGAGAATTTTGAGCATAGATAGATTTAACGTGCATCAGCCTCGCTACTCGATGAGTCTTAAACGGAATCAGGAGTTGAATAATTGACTGAAACATCTTCAGCCACGAGCATTCATGCCACTAGGCTACGGCGCCCGTTTTAGAAAAAAATAGAAAAATGCACTCCAACATTATCGTATTCTAAAAGTATTATTGAACAGAAATCAGTGACTGAGTGTGAGTGAGTGGATGTGAAGTTTATTGGCGCAAGAGCCAGATATGGCTATGCTGCCCCAAACAAGATTTAACTGTGGTCTAGACGTGAAGAAATGGAAGAAAAGACAAAAATCGTTTGACAAGGAGGGTTGAAAATAGAGAAAGATTGCTAGGGTAACCCCGGGTGCGTCATCCGAGTTTACCAAAGACAGTAAACCCCATACGAAAGAAAAAGATCACTAGGGTGCCGAACAGAAATCAATAATATACAGATAACACTATATTCTCAGCATAGTTTAACTCACTATTCATATTTGTTTGGATACAACACATAATATTCTCCATATTGCATTTTTTATGCCCAGTTAAATAATTTTTAACTGTATATCTTACAGTAAAAAAATTTTATTAATTGAATGTTTCAAAAATTTGCCACAGTATAATAAATGTGTCACAACTACGGGGGAAATTAAATTAATATTTACAATCTGAAAAAGTGTTCTTGATTAAGTTTCTGCTCAATCCTCAAACAACTTAGAAAGTGAGTGAGTGAACTTGGAGTCTGTTGACAGACTTAGCGCATCTCGCTTCTCGATAGGTCTTAAGTGATTTGAATGAATGAAAGTAGAGGTTTATGGCGGAAGAGCCAAATCTGGCTATGCTTGCTTGAACAAAGTGTACCTGTGATGTAAACAGTAGAAAAAAAATTTAAAAAGATAAAAACTGATTGACAAGGAAGTTCGAAAATAGAGAAGGATCCCTTGAGTATTCGTGGGCTGCGTCACCCGTTCTTACTACAGACAGTAAATCCCATAGGAGAGAGAAAACTCATTTGAGTTCATCGGGTCATAATGGCCATACTTCCCTGAAGAAAGTAAGTTCCTGAGGGAGAGCTACTTAGCTAGAGTAATTCTTCTGTGATCTCTATTTAGTATTTAAACTTTATTTTTGTCGCTAAGTGCCAATTGTTTGATGTAAATAAAGTTGCACAAGAGCTTTTTTCATACGTTGTTGGCTCGAAAAATTATTCTTTATGAAAATATTCACAGTATTTCGAATTAATGTTGCTCTTCAACAACAAAACGAGACTATTGGCAATGAGCTTTCGTTGTTTAGAACCGCAATCAGACGGTGAGATAAAAAAATATTATCTAGTGTCTCACTCTCATAACTTAACACAATGATACTTGATAATTTTGACAGCCCATTCAATTTAACATATAGCAGCTTAACATCCCCCTCCCCCCTCTTATTCTGCTCTACGATCTATTTTGATCTTTGGTCAAACCTCAGTTGATTCAGTTTTATTCACATCAGAACAGCACAAAGGGCTATTGACGAAATGCTCAAGAAGGCCCAGTTCCCCTGAAAAGATTTAGAGTTAGATATTTAACTACGGGTAATAACCATCCCTCACTCAAAATTTATTGATTCATCAAATATCTTTTTTATACAAGTTAACAACAATTTAACTAGGTTGTACAAATTAATAGTGGCCGTGATAGCCTAGTGGCCGGTGGTTTTCGTCGAGTCGTGGGGAAGAGCCCTGATGCCACAAAAAACCCGCCGCGTAGCTTGAAAAGGTTTGACATCAAAGCACCAGAGAAAGGGGTCCAATCCTATCTATGGGATTCGATCAAGTATCGCAGATGCAATCCTAATGTACAATTTTAATTTATAATGGCTACTGGCGACGGGCCTCGTAATTTTATTCCAGATCAAATGACGGGGAGTGGAAACCTCTCTTAGTTTCACCATCCCGCCAACGCGAAGATTTTAAACCTCTACAGATTTAACGTGTATCAACCCCCCTACTCGCTGGGACTTAAGTGGGATCAGGACTCGAACTCACTACTCGTTTAAACTAGCGCCGCCAACGCGGCTATTTGGTACTAGGGTATTGCTGACTATGTCTGGGATTACACATGCGAGTTTTTTTTCAACTTATACAGAGAAAGAGTTGCCCCAGGCAACTGGGTCTCTAAAAATATGCATTGCCGTGTATATATGCGAGTGGCCGCAGAATGTAGTGGTTATGGTCGCAGACTCGAGGCCAGCAGTTTTTGTCGAGTGATGCTTGGGTTCGGAACTTGATGCCACTAAAGCTCTGCCGTGTAGCACGTTAAATCTGTCGAGGATCAAAGTCCTTCCAATGGCGTGGTGTAGAAGTTTGGAGAGGGAGGTCCTCGTCATTTACCGAGGTCCGTCACTATTAGCTCTCGTGTTGCTTCTAAGTGTGACGTTAATAAACAATCACTTCTCATGCAATTTTTAAAAAAAAAAAAATCAAAATTTTAAAAATGCTTCTAATTAAAATAGTAATAATAATGATATAAATACACGCAAAAATCGGTGACGGTACGACCAGTCAATTTCTTAAAAAATGTGTCTTAAACTTTGTCGTTTTTTAATATCACGGATATAGAAAATGCTGCACGAAATGATTCCCTTAATTCGACTGCCCGTAACTGATGCCTCACAAAATTCAAATCTTCTTAAGAAATCGCAATTATTTGCGTTTCACTTTCACACTGAGATGTGAACGGAAGTCGAACAGCATGACTAAGCCATTAGTTCGCAGTAGTTGGCAAAACGGCTGTGGAAGACGCGCAACCGCCTAGACGTCTGCTCTGTATGCGGCCCGTCGCTTTGCAAAGGCACCGCCTTCATAGGAAGTAGTGGGAGAGGTGCTTTCTCCCCTGCTGAGAGTCAATGCCTACTTGCTGGAAGCTAACCTGTTTGCAATCTCACTTATGTATCTATATCAGCGCTCCAATCTGACCGGAGGATTTCTTAAGAATGGTGGTCCGAAGTGGCGTCAATAGAATTGGTGTCACACCCTATGAACCGTCTCTCACATACCAGACCATTATTTTCAATTCAGTTTTTGGTGTTAATACGATTCCACAGAATTGTAGTTCCTGTTATTCGTTAAGACTGTCGTTACCTACAGTTATTTATTATCGAGTGTCAGTTGTGCAACACTTTAATCAATTTGAAATGCCATTGCGAAGTTAAGGTTAAATTTTACTTATTAGTACGTGCTATTTAATAGCACAGATTATTGAGAAACACAAACAAGAAGAAAAGAGAATTTAAGAATAGTAAAAAAAAGAATATAAAAGAATAAAAAAATTTAATGTATATTTTATTTATTTATTTATATTTATTTGTTTTCATTTATTTATATGTAATTATTTAAATACTTAAAATATTTTTTGAACATGTTTCCCTCTTCGCATTTTATAACAACCTCGATATATTAGTGGTCATGGTCGCATGATTGCATTTATTTATATTTATTTGTTTTCATTTATTTATATTTATTTGTTTTCATTTATTTATATTTATTT
>BMAW01131525.1:557361-639677 GCA_019974015.1 Nephila pilipes
CATTTATTTATATTTATTTGTTTTCATTTATTTATATTTATTTGTTTTCATTTATTTATATTTATTTATTTAAATACTTAAAATATTTTTTGGACATGTTTCCCGCCTTCGCATTTTATAACGGCCTCGATATATTAGTGGTCATGGCCACATGGCCGGCGTTGCTTTTGTCGAATCGCGGTTTCGAGTCTCGATGCCATTAAAGATCGGTCGTGTAGCGGGGACGAAGCCCGTTGAATCTGGTTGAGTCCCCAAGTCCTCCTGTTGTCATGATATGGAAGTTTAGAGAGGGACATGCCAGCTCAGGTGTCGTTCTCGTCACTTGACCGAGGTTCAGAATTACGAGGTTCGTCGCCAATAGCCCTCGTGTTTCTTCTCTGGGCGAGGTTAATAAATGATCGTAATCGCCTTTTATGGCACATAGAAGTGCCGCAGGGGCAGATCACAAGTTCAATTTTTACGATTTTTAAAAAATTTTTAAATTAAGATGGGAAAGAAACGGCATTTATGTATATCCTCTTGAGACCCAAGACCATATTCTTTGAGAAAATTTCGCCTAATTTGAGATAAATCATCTAAAAAGTGATACAAAACAGTATATACAACCGTTTTATTTTTTGAAAAAAAATACAATTTTTGGCAAGTCCATTATAATGGACACTGAATCTTAGTCATGCAAATATATATATGTTACTGATATTCTGCGAATGACACACAGACAAATAATTCTAATAATAAATATAATCTAATAATAATGTAAAATGAAAAAAAAAATGTGTCCAATAGAATGGGTCTCAAGAGGATATAGGAAGAAGAGAAGTAAATTGGGAAAATCGAACATAAGCCTCAAACTTAGCGATAAAAAAGTGGGATAAAAATATATTTGTTTTCTACTCAAATAAAATCAACAGTTTTTCATGAGAGCTTCGTAGAATTTTGCACTATTCACCTTGAATCAAGATACGAGGAAAATCGCTGTCCGCCTGACATTCTTAAAAAAACCCTACCCCATATCCATAAAGGAGGCCTCTTCACTATGAGTAAAGCACAGGAAACTTTAGCTAATTATTTATAAGTGATATTTTAATTCATTTTGGGGGTGATGTTCTAATTTCAACATTCTTCTAAAACTGAGGTAGCTCGGTGATTATAGTTTGCGAACTTGTGGCCGGTGTTGTTTCTATTCAGGTGCGTAGTGTGAAGGGGGGGGGACAGCAAGAAGCAATCAAGCTCCCTAATTCTATCTATTTTAGTACATATGCAGAATTTCAAGGTCATTGGACAAGTAGAAGTGGTTCAAAATAAATTTGTAAGATTTGACCTAAATAAATAACACTTAGATTCATATTAAGTTAAATAAAAGCTTGTCAAATATTTTATTCAAAATAAGAAAATAAATTTCATTTTTTGAATTTCGAAACGGACGTGGCCAATCAAGATCTACTATTGCCAGGCAACAAATACAATAAATGTAATCATTTTAATTTATGAATTATTGTCTTTTTGTCCTAGAACAACTCATAAACGGGATGGTGAGTCGATGACACTTAAATTCTTCAACTTTTTATTATTTTTTTATGTTATTTAGAAGAGCGGTGCAGCGTTGATATTATTTTACACTTTGATAACGTTTCCAGTAGTCTAAATTTGTTAGTTATTGTAAAGTCAAGTTTGTTTTATACGATTCATCGATTATATTGGAGTGTTAAGGTAAATGTCTGTAGTTTTACCAGTAGAAAAAAAAAATGTTATTTATTCGTTTGAATGTATTAAACTACTAACTATAAAATAATTTAATTTAGCACACGTACGATGCATTTGTGATAGATATGATTATTTTTTATTTCTAAAGTGTGGGCGGCACATCTAGTGGAGGAGGCAAATTTAGTGTTCGCACCGGTTGGCAGAAATGCATACAACGGCGTTGTTTCTGTGGAATCGTGTGTTTGAGTCTTGACGCCACTTAAGACATGTCGTGTATCTGGGCTGATGGTAGTTAAACCTGCCGAAGCTCGAAGTCATCACGTCTGCGTGATGTGGAAGTTAGGAAAGGGGAGTGCCAGCTTAGGTTACTCGAGTGGAGTCCAAAATTATGAGGTCCGTCGTCAATATTCTTTATGTTGATTCTAAGTGCATAGTCAATCAATCAATCAAAAATAGTCAATCAATCATTCAGACTCCATTTTAGAGTGATTTGAAAGAGATTTTTACTAATTTTTCTTCACTTGCAACAACTCTCCGTTTAAAGCCCTTTATTCACTTAAACAAATCTGAACATTTTTTAAACATAATATAAGCAAATACAAAAAATTGTTAATATGTTTCAATCGAGTCATGGATTTGAGTCCAGGTGTCGTTTTGGAGTGAGGCTGATGAACATTAAATCTATCGGAGTTCCAAGTCCTGACGTTGAGATGGTGTGGATATCAGGAATTTTCGGACAATATTATCCTAGGGTTAATGGTGGTGGACAGCGTTGTTTTTGTTGAGTCTTGGATTCGAGCCCTGATGACACTATAGATACGCTGGTAGAGGTGCTGATACATGTTAAATCTGGTAGAGGTCCTAAGTCCTCCCATTGGCGTGGTATAGATGTTTAGAGAGGGAATTCCAGCTCCTGTGCTATCCTCTTCACTCGACCAAAGCTGAAAATTACGAGTTCCGTCGCCAATAGCCCTCGTGTTGCTTCTCAGTGAGACGTTAATAAACAATCCCATTCTAGTTATCATTATTTTTGACCCTTCTGTTTGACAACCACATTTCTTTTTCTTCCATCTTTCTGCTGTCTAGATCAGCTACACAGGGTTTGAAGAAGCGTAATAGGTTTGGCTCTTGCCTCATAAACTTCAACTTTAACTCACAGTTCCTATTGTAATGCTTAATAGGTTTTTTTCCATTTTGTATGTTAAAAGAAAAAAAAAAGGCTTATTTATAGAATGTTTTTTGGATTTTAAAGACATAATATATAATACATTTATGCGTGTGCTAGAACAACAAAAATTTATTTGAAAATTCTCGCATTTTTATGCCTAAAAGTAGGATCGGAGTTCACATCTTTGAATTAAGTGGCCACGAGAGTCAGTGGTCAGTGTCGTGACCTCATGGTGGGCATTGTTTACGTCGAGTCAGGGTTCAAGTTATGATCCCACGAAATACCAGTTGTGTAGAGGTGCTGATGCATGCTTAAATTTGTCGAAGCTCTAGGTCCTCACGTTGGTTTGACATGATGAGGATGTATTGAAGATGGGGTTCCGGCTCAGGTTTCGTACTCGTCACTTGTCCGAGACTCAAAATTACGAGGTCAATCACCAATAAACCTCAGGTTCCTTCTGCTACATTAAAGATAAGCCCAAGACTTTCTACGACAAGTTTAGACTCTTTCATGGCCAACCCGCTCCCCAGACTTGTCCCCTTTAGAGCATTTATGGGACCAGCTAAATTGCCAGATGCTACCGTGTTGCTCTATATATGATTTGGAGATGGCTGTTCAAGAATTGTGGTCAATCTGCCTCAGGAAAACATCCAACGTCTAATCAATTCAATGCCGCACCGTGTTGCAGCATGTATTGAAGTAGGAGGCGGTCCAACGCGCAATTGAAGTTGCAATGTATTTGTCCAATTGTATAACACTGTATTTGGTTAATTGTCTTGATTTTGGGGTCAAGTGAATCTCTCATCTGAATCATTAAGTGTTTTAAATTTCTTTTCAATCCTTAGCTCCCTTCTCTCTCTTGGTATACTATTTTCAATGATCCTGAGTGTATGATCCAAGAATTATTTATATTTTCAGCGTTTTATTAATGCTGGAGTGTACAGATAACCATCTTATTTTTAATGAAATAGCAGATTTTTGAATTCTATTTCAACATAAAATTACTTATCTCTTTCAAAGCTTCGATACTTAAAATGTAAATAGAAAAATAACTAAGATTAAAGACTCAATGTCTATGGCCAGTCCATTTAAGGCCTGTTGTCTAAAATTATTCAATATATGTGCAGGCAAACAATACCAATGATGCATTTTTCCTGTTGTATTGCTAAAATGCTGGAATACATTTTTCCATTCGCGATTTATACCGCCGCTATTTATGTATCGCAGTTGTCTTCTCCCAAATGCTATACATTTTTAATTCAGATTTTTTTTTTTACATGATGTTATCAGCCCACGAGATAAAGTTTCAGCTTTTTCATTCGCCCATGATATCATTTCTGTAAGTTTATAGGACATTCCTAGAGATTTCTATTAAATTACTGAATTAAAATAGACAAAAGTTTTACTACACAAAAATTCGATCTATCAGTTCTCACTCCAATAAATTGAATACTTTTTAGCTCTTTCAAAGTCCTCTGAAAAGAAATAGGGGCAAGAACAGTTCACAATAGCTTTCGTTTTGGGTGGCCGCAGACTCAAGGCCGGTGGTTTTCGTCAAGTTACGAGTTCGAGCCTTGATGCAACTGAAGATGCAACTGAAGCCCCGCCGTGTAGTCGGGGCCGATGCCCGTTAAATCTATCGGAACCCAAAGTTCACCCGTTGGCGTGATGTGGAAGTTAGGATAGGGTGGTTGCCAGCTCAGATAACATCCTCGTCACTTGATCGAGGTTCGAAATTACGAGGTTCGTCACCAATAGCCCTCGTGTTGCTTGCAAGTGAGACGTTAATAAGCAAATGACCAAAAAACCGTTAACTGGTGACATAGGCAGTGAACACTCGTCAAAGCATATTTTGATAAGGAATGGAATTCATTCGACCGTTCTTACGAAAGTAATTTCCTCCTTGGTCATCATATCCAAAAGCAGCCTATACCATGACAGATTCACCTCCATTCCATCTTCGAATTGAAAAAAAGATGTTACCATCCTTTAAATGGTATACCAATAATAATTTATCCCATCAAAGCCCTCTCCATGTTAAACTTCTTTTCATCTGATAAAATTATAATTTCCTATTTATCAGTCTAAGACATTATTTCGAGCAAACGCTAAGCAGGTCTGTTTGACTTGTTTGTTAAGGGGTGGTTTTCTGGTCATTCTGTCTTTTCGGTTTTCTAACTGAAATCTGTTTTTAGCCGATATTGAACTGTGAGCATAGGACATGTAAGAGGAAATTTTTGCAAAATTTATTCAACAGACGCTTTTCGGCGTCGAGCTTTACATAAAATCATTGTCTTCTTGAACAGATCACCCGAGCGGTGGCCGGAAGTGAAAGAACAGTCCAACTGAAGCTCATGCATGTCGTAAGAAGCGACTAAAATGGGTACTCATTGTCTAAGGGTATAGCCTGGCACCCTGCTTTTGGGTATTATATCAGGAGAACTTAGGGGATTGCCTTCTTTAGGTAGGTTGGGCATCGTGACCCCGAGGAACCGTGGTGTTCTTTCTCTTTCCCTTGGGGTTTACTGTCTTTGATAAACTCGGTTGGTGAGCCCTCGGAATACCCTAGCGATTCTTCTCTATTTTCGATCCTCCTTCTTGTCAAACATTTTATCTTTTCCCCATTTTTCAACGTCTAGACAACAGTTACGTCTTGTTTGGCGCAGCGTATCCATATTAGGCTCTTGCGTCATTAAACATCACTATCACTCAGTCACTCTCGAAAAAATGTTGATTTTCTTTCTTTTTTTTCTTGTTCAGTGTGTTTTGAGGCCCTTATTGCCAGGATCTTTATATATAATCATTCATACACGTTTTTGATACCTTATTGCAGCAGTTATTTTCATTCCTCTCCAATCAGGGTGATCTTTTTAAAGTTGATCTACAGCTCCATGCTCATGTAACATTAAGCAACTTCTTTTATCCATTTCTGAAAGAAAAAAAAAAGTATTGATCTAGATAGTCCTTTACATTTTATGCAATTATTTACGAGAAAATTTGGTAAAACGCTTACCTAAACCAATATCCTCACGAGAAATACTTCGGGGACGTAAAATTTTGCCGCACTGTCGTACGTGCTTATTTAGAACTTACAGTAGTTCCCTACTTACAATTCAGAATTTTTAACTAATTTCTACACCTATTTTGTTTCTTGCGTCATTACATGATTTGCATGAACAACATTTTCCTCTTTCTCCGATTACATATCGAGATAGAATAAAAATAAATTATGGCCTTTTAAAATGTTGTCAGTGCTTGTTTGTAAGTTCGTATGAATCAAATTATTGGTGTGAAAGTGTTTGAACGATTCCGCCCAGTTACTTTCTATTAAAACATTCCTAAGTGTTCCATTCTGTCACTTTTTGCGATGTAATGCGATTAGAAATAAGAATGGGTGATCATTAAATACTTCTATAACTTGGTTAAAATTAACAAGTCCCTTTCCAATCCATACATCCCTCCCAAGGACTATATTTCTTTAGGTAAGTACGGGCATCCCAATCCCGAGGAACATTAGTGAATTTTCTCTTTCCCATGGGGTTTACTGTCTTTGGTAAACATGGAGGACTCACCCCCGGGTACCCTAGCGATCCTTCTCTTTTTTCTACAACCCTAATTGTCAACAAGTGCTTAACTTTTTTTCTTCTTTTAGTCTAAATCGCAGTTGTACATTGTTTGTACTAGATTTAGTTCCTGCGCCATAAGCCTCTATTTTCACTCCACTCATTCAATCAATACATTCATTACACACTTTGAATTTCTTCCAATATAGTTAAAATCGCCTATTCAAATATTTCTTAATTCTTCACAGAAAAAGCCCGTTGTTCTAAATATTATTAACTTATATTATAGAGCTCAGCATGCCGTTATCGTCGCATTGCTAGTCAAAATTAAAAAAAAAATTCCCGCCTCTTTTTTGAAACTGTTACAATGGGTCTGTTTGTGGAAACGGTATATTTCGAGTGCTTGTGGACAAAACGGTACGCAGTCTAAAATTGGTAAGTGTGTGGCAGCACAAAGGGACAACTTCGAAGAATATTAGCTTAAAATTGTTGTTGTTTATGAATGCGAGCATCTTTTATGATTATAAGTCGAATATTTTTTAAGCAACAGTAGTATGCAATTAACTTTTCAGAAGTAGCTTAACTTTCAGCACGAAAAAAACCTAACTTGACGAACATACTTCATAGAATTTCATTTGAATGTTTATTAACTTCGCACTGCGAAGCAAAATGAGGACTATTGGCGACAGATCTCGTAATTTTGAGCCTCGGTCAAGTGAAGTGGACGGCACCTGAGCTGGCTCTCCCTCTCCAAGCTTCCACGCCATGCCTTTGGGAGAACTTGGGATTTCGATGGATTTAACGTGCATCAGTCCCACCACACGGCCAATCTTTAATGACATCACAGCTCGAACCCATGAATGGACGGAAACAACGCAGGCCGCGAGTCCGCATCTATGACCACTAGGCAACTGCGGCCACATACTTCGTATGTGACTCATTTTGTGATTTACAGAATTTACGAATAACATAAGATCAAGAAAAATTTCCAAGAATTTTTATCGTTTGATGCAAAATTACCTGTTACGGACTCACAATAATCTTAACAATAAAAAATAAAAACCAGACAGTGGTCATACCACCTTATTGCTAGTCATATAGCTCTTTTAACCACCAAATTACCAAAAGGTACTTTGCGGTCACTGTACTGTGATTTTGCAGTGGTTCATGACCAGCGGTGGCTTTAGAGAAAGGTTCAAAAATGGTAAAGGTGGAATTATATTCTTGTTCTTTCTTTTTACGGGTATGTTTATGTGAAGTAGGGTGAGTCAACAATGACAATTTAATGATGGTTTCTTCAAGTTACGTGTGAAATTATATTTCTTAATCATTAACACCTGACATATTGCATTGGTTTGCGGTTTGGTTTGTTCTGTTCCATTAATTTTGCATTAGAACAGTGACTTAGTCGGTGAGGAATGACCGGGAAGTCCATATGCTCCCTCAAAATTACCGGAAATGTTTTATACTTTTAAGGAATGAATCAACACTGTTTTGGTCAATGAAATTACCTACTTGGTTTTGTTGCTTCCTTTGCCTGTAACAAAAAGTAGCGCTACCTGTAGAATAACTCGTGAAATTATATAAAAATTAAGTGGTTTGTGGTAATTTTTCCTTCTAAAAAACTCAAAATTCTTGAGTTAGTATGAATATTTTATTCCTACAAGGCTTTTCAATATTAATGCGAATAAATATTTACAAATGCCAGATAATATGTAGAGTGATTTTTTTTATGTAGTATATGACTAAATAAAAAAAACCCCACCCTACAACTATTTCAGCGATGAATTTTCATCTTTTTGAAATGTGAACCACGAATCAATGTTACAATCGAAATCATGCCTGTTTTTTATAAAATTATTGGTTAATTCTTTTTATCATGCGTATTAATTTTACAAGTTATTCAATTTTTCATATTATATACATTTTATGAGTATATAAAAAGAGGTAACGAAACGCTTAACTAAGAAGTAACCGAGATATTTGAGTAAAATTTATTCTGCATATATATCTTTCTGTACATTATATAAATTTACAGCTATTATTCTTGCTTTGTCTAGTTTGAGGAAGCCGTAGATTGAACTAACCAGTTATATCGTAAAGTTTTAATTATTATTAAAAAATTTAATCGAAATATAGAAACTTAATTTTTGTTTATTATTCTTAAGACTTCACTATACAGTCACCTTCCAGAGTAATACATTTCTTCTGAAGCTTATTGACCTTTCGAAGACCGTCACTGTGGAACTCAGTGGATAGAACTCTGTCTTCTCCATAATGCGCAGATAAGGCACTATATTCGGTATTTAACAGATATCTTGAATTCGGACTTTTCCATTTGATTTATTGTTTATTATTGTCACTCTTAAAAGCAACACGAAAGGCTAATTCGCGACAGACCTCGTAATTATGAACATCAATCAAAAGACGAGGATAATACCTGAGCTGTCACACCTTTCTCCAAACTGCCACACCATTCCAAAGTGAGGAAAATGATCATTGATAGATTTAAAATGCATTAATCTCTCCACATGGCGAGTCTTCAGGACTTGAACGCACGACTCGACGGATACAACTCCGGTCATGAGCCTGCTACCATAACCTCTTAGCTACCATAGTCGTATCGTATTTTTCCAATACTTACATTTATTTTGAGATGACTTTTATTTATTTCGCAATTAATGTTTCTTGTATGTCCGAATAGTTGACTTTATACTCCTTCATAAAACATCCGCTGTTTCTTTTAAGAAACTATTGTCATCCAAGTAGTGTTCTAATCTGTTTATAGCGCTATAAAAGCCTTACGAAATCTTTTCCACCCAAATATAATTTACGCCTGTTTACAAATACAGTTGGATCATATGAATGGTTTAAAATATAGAATTTATATTAAATTAATTAAACAATTTAACTGAAAAAGAAAATCGTAAATACCAAAAGTATGCATAAATTGCATATATATATATATATATATATATATATATATATATATATATATATATATATATATATATATATATATAAAGAAAATTCAGCTTTTTTTAGCCTGGAAATCTATTTTATTTCCCTCGCTGGAAATTTTTCAATTATGGTAATTATAAAAACATAGATTTCTTTTTTTGAAAACAATATATATCTACTTTGCAAGTTCTTATTGAAGTTTTATGTATGAATTTCTGAAGATATATCCTCAATATATAAATAATAGCTACGGAAATATATAAATAATGCCTCAATATATAAATAATAGCAATATTATAAACAATAGCCACGGAAATACTATGGTATTTATGAGAAACTTGTAATGTTGGAAGCTGAGAGATAATTGACAAGCTTTTCTTTACTGCATTGTTTGAGTAAGCAATGCCGAACAGAAACATTTCTCTGGTGTTATACAAAAGATTCTATCTATAAGGAAAAATAAATAATTTTCTGACACAATGACATAAAGAAAAATTAAAATTACAATATGTGTGTCATTGTATTTGTCTTGTTACTTGGGGGTTTAATATCGAACTAGCAACACATAAGCGTTTGTGTTACGGTACAAATCGTCTTTTTGAACATTTTAAGTAATTGTTGCCAGACAGCATTTCTCTTAAAATAAATATAGTTTATGTTTAGTTTGCATCTACTTTCCCCATCAAGCTTATTTAATTTATTCATTTTGCATGATATGAGAGGCATTTTAGATTGTTGTTTATGACGATTTTGAATCTATCTTGTTTACGATTAAACTATACCTTTAAGTCGCATTTGGAGGAATGAAAACCCTATGGTTCTTAATATTCTTATGGACCTTGAAATTTTTACAAATTGGATATCAAATAACACAAACTAATGTTGAGATTTATACAAATATTATAAACGATTTCTGGAATTTAACCTAAATTTTGAGATTACTTCCTTTATTTATAATATATCTGTTTTTTCTCTTCTTGACTTGCTATCTATAATTCGGAACAGGGTTAACATAATAGCAGTTGTCTATTTCTCAATTGAAGCGTGTTATTGTACACCTGGCGCCACTACTGTACTACTGATATTGAAAAGGAGCAACACTACTGAATGTTGCTATCAGAAATGTCTCCACCATAAAATCTGCTGATATCTCTATTTGTCATTTCCTTCACTATACCAGTATTATCATAAGAATGGCTCGAAAGACTAACATTAGAATTGTCAGTGTAGATTCATCAAGAAATCATACATTGTATGAAGGGGGGAGGTAAAATGTTGTTCAGCTAAATACTCCGCCATTCAGTTATCACTCAGATAAACGTAGAAGGAAGGTTTCGAAAATCCTTATCCATAGTTTATCAATGGGAAATATTTCGAGGGATCCATTGTGAAATCCTTAACATGTGGCAGGTCACAAAAGGTCAGACACGGTTCTCACAAATTCGATAGTACTCAATAGAATTCTATAAACACTCTTAAATTCAGTTATCGTTCAGATAAAAACTCTAAAGAGCTTTCATACATACTTAGCTCATCCAACCAACGGTACACTTATATATATTTAAGGTTGTCTTCACATAATAGGACCTGAAGTTCGAACACTATTACAGATAGCAAAAATCTCGAACATTAATTTTATATTCTGACTTCACTATTTTTTTAGAGAACAGAGTATTTTTAATAATACTAATTTCTATCTGAACCCATCTCTTTTTTTCTGGTGTAAAATGTGTTTGATGTTTTTTTCTCCTATTCTGTAATGCTAAATGGGTTTTGAAATTTAGTATTCGAGAGAAAAATGGCTCGTTTTTGGAATGTTCCCAAATTTAAAGAGTGCTATGTCGTAAACGGATGTGTATGTTACAACGTCACACATTTTCATGGATATTGGGACAATTTTCTTCTTGGAAAATGTGCTCCAAATTTTGATCAGGCTCTTTGACATTAGCCGAAGACCGCCTTAAAGAAGTTAATTCTCTATTTAGAATTAGAAAACATTTTTACACGAGATTGATTCAAAAAGTATCTGTTTTTGAAGACAGATGACGTTGTTTAGGCAAATTGGTGTTACCATTGTGTGCTGCTATATGTTAAGTGGTGCCCAAATAAATTTGATACTCATTCATCGGTTAGATTTTATTTGGAAGGCCTTTGTTGCTAAATCAAAATTTAATTGCTGTCGCATCGAATTGTTACAGTCGATAAGAATTAGATTCTTCATTATACACAGGAAATCTGTAACGCCTCCGTATCATTTATCTCTGTGGTCATTGCTTAGGATCCACCTAGTTACTGTTGAAGTGTTTCAAAACTCATGGGCAAAAATTTAAGGGGTGATAGAAAACATCTAAACAAGCAATTTTCACCATACAATATGTACATAATACACATACATAATACGAAGAACATGTGGTGAACCTCCAGATGGCGCTGTAATGGAAAGTATAAAGAACGAGTTTTCTTAAGCATCGTCATTTCTACCGTATATTTCACGAGGTATGGTCTTTTCCTGATTACTGTACGTCACCCCTCCAGAAATCTACGGTAGAAATGAGCAGTACTAGTACGTCCATCGTTCACCGCTTGCTCTCCGCCTATGCATTGTACGGTGAAAATTGCTTGTTTAGATGTTTTCTATCACCTCTTAATTTTTTGCCCATGAGTTTCGAAACACCCTGTATAACAGTCAAATATGAGGAGATTGATGATTACTTTTATCAGTTATTGATATTTCTTAAATCACATGAGAATGCTCTATCGCTGCCTACCAACCATCAACGCGTTTGTAATCTAGTCTAGGGGAGTTTTAAATGGCAAGAAATTTAAAAAACAAACAAACACCATAATTATGTATACCTAACAACTATGATCAGGCTCAATACAGAAATTTTTAATATCTACTATACCATCTTTAAAAGCTCCTTTTACACCAAAATTCTAGAACCTGTAACTTTTAGATACTCATAGTATTTTCATATTTTGTCTGTGAACTTCTCTCACCATCGAGTTTAACGTAAGTTCTTAGGTAAATTTATTTCTGTGATTTTCAGAAAGATTTTTAATTACTGTATAATTGATCCTAATATATATACACAACTTTTACCTTCATCAATTCCTAGAATCTTGGAATATTTGATTACTCGAGCTCTAGACACATTGTATTTGAAATGAAATTTAATAAGTGGAATCTTATAATTTTTCCTTGTATGACTATAATCTGTAGCACAAAACTATGAATACTCATCTGTGAGAATATCGTAAAAGGCTGACATTTATGTTCCTGTGTTTCCTCTATAATCTTACGAACTTATTGTGATAGAGTATTTTTAGGATGTTTTAGATGAAATAAATAAAATCTAAAGGGCTATTTTTAATAAAGTATTTTCCATTTTTTCCCTTTGTTTTTTTTAATTTAAAGGCATTTGAGCTATTGTAGATTTTAGATTTTGAATATTTTTGAGAAGTCTTTTTTTTTCCTTCTGCTACTTGTATATTTTTTCGTTCAAATTAATTCGTAAAAATAAAGTATAGATTTTTCTGTTTTGTGTATTTTAATCTCCGTTTTAAATTGTTTCATTGTATGAGTCACAATACTTACGCCTTCAAAAGCAACATTGTATAATTTTAACTGTTTGTGATCGCTTATTGGTGTTACATTCCTAGGATTTTAATAACTTGTTACTAAGCATCTGAATCAAATAAATGAAATGTACCTTAAAGAATAGTCTAAAATTCAATTGGCAACAACAATTAATTTCCTAATTTTAAATCTGTGAAATTAATTTTTGTATGATTACAGGCAGCTGCAAATACTAAATGGTATATAATAAGGAAAAAAACACCCTAGGAAATTTTCTCTCGTTTTCTGACAGACACATATACACAGAGAGACACAAACACATTCATACAGAGTATCAATATTTTTTTCAAACGCGTAAAAAATACTAACGCTTTCATTTCGCATTATTCATGGGGATGTATTTTATTTTTAGATATTTTTTACAAAACGGGGGATTACAGAATAATCTTGGTTTAAGATGATAAAACTGGAAAATTTTATTAAATGCTTTTTTTTAATGACAATACGAGAAAGAAGTAAATGTTATATTTTTATTTTCATATTTGCGCTTGTCCATATGAGACACCAGATGAGCGTGAACCCATTTCCACGTTCAAAATAACAGGAGAAAGAAATGTTTTCCATTCTCTGTCACATATCTCAAAATGGCGACAAACCACTGGAAAGCGTTTTGTGTTATAGAATTTGCGAAATCTTTATAACTTGTTTCAATGCAGAGAGCATTCAGAAAAAAACACGGACCTCCTACGCCGGGTCACATCGGAACATTTTGCTCTGGTTTCGCCACTTCAAGAACATTGTTTCTATCACAGTGGATAGAATTTGAAATATTGCTTTGCAAGTAGCCCGCAGAAATCAACACGTCTTGCTAAACGTGTGAACGGATATTCCACAACCGTTAGGAAGATTTTACGTTGTTGATTACGTCCGAAACCGCATCGCATTCGGTGTGAATATGGACAACATCATGCTGCAACATCTTCGGGTAGAATTGTACAGCCAAGTAAGATGTCAATCTGGCAATGAAGCCCCCAAAGAAGATCAATAGGAGGGTGGCACAAAGTCAAGTTGTTTTGAAGGATTTATTTATTAACTTGTTGCAAGTGAATAAAAATTCACGGGTACGCGAGATACAAAACAACTTCATTTTAAAGAGCTTAAATAAACTATAATTTTAATTTTAGGGCAGTGCTTCTTTGCAAATAGATCTAGAACCTCTTCTGGATCTACTTTCATGTATTTGTTTATATTTAGCATGCTTAGATCACCTTTCATCTATCTTGATCTATAACTGGATCTTAAATATGTTTCTATTCTTTTCAAAGCGCTAGAAGATTTTTCAACAGCGGCAGTCACGATTGTTAAAACACAAATAATTCTTAAGAAATTCTCTAACTTAACATTGTAAGCTAGAAAACATTGAAGAGATATTCTATACGTCTATGGCGGATATATAGAATGTTTATAACTATTTGAAAGCAATATTGAAAAATGTCCTTTTTTTATGAAGATATTCTTCATCTTCACATTTGTAATATTTTTTTTGATATAGTAAATTTAAATGCGAGGATTATTTTCTAATCACCCTGTTATAAAATTTTTCCATGAGGAATTCATTGTATTCTATACGTTTCCTAAATTTTAATTCTTTAATTTTGGAACAGCAATGCTCTTTGCTTCTTCACGGCGAGCACTCAATTTATTCAGGCAACAAATATCCTCTTACAAAACATATCAAGCTACTATTCCAAAAGATTAAGTTTCTTTGCGTCAACGTAAACACCAGTCTCGATTCAGTTGAGCTAACGCTGCAATTTTGTAATTATGTTTGTTTGAAATTTAGTCCTGTCAGAGAAAGTTGTCAAGGACAAACGTTTCCTGTTATAATTTATTGACATGTGTAAAGCTTGTCTTTAAGAACAAGACTTGTTACTTAAGATGTCACTAAGAGCCGCACCATGTTTTTAAACATTTTGATAGGGCTGCTACTCTTTGAAAAGGACTGTTTATTGTCAAAACATTGAAACATAAGTCGCTTGTCTTAATTGGAATTTCAAGTTGGCAAAGATTTCGCAAGACGAAAATTTTTTGATAAGTCTAACTGCTTATGAAACTGGCATCATAACTATTGTTTATGTCACAGTGTGGTGATAGAATGGTTTTTTTTTTTTTTGATTATATGTATAATTTAATATGTACTAAAGTGTATTAAAAAGATAATTTCATACGCAGAACTGTCGAAATTAGACTCTGTCGTTCAGAGGTTATTGAGATAAGCGATAATAGAAATCAGAGTAGGTAAATGAGATGAGATAATACTAAGTGTTTGATAAACATTTAATCAGTAATCAGCTTCACATGAAATCGTATTAAATTTTATGTTTATTTCATCAGTTTTATATTTCTTGTTCACGATTCCGCATGTTGTGTGTGAGCATGGCTCTTGTCACTTAATAAATCTACATTATTTTCAATTATTGTCGCCATTTATGTCCCCGTTACACCTGGTATGATAAAAGTGAGAATGTATAAGTATATATGCTATTTTATTTAAAAAGGGACGTCGGTTACTCTATCAATTGAGCATTTCAAATAACTCCTCGTTTTGTTTTGTTTTTGAAAACTCTTGATTGATTGGTTTCATTAACATCGCATTAGAAGCAATACAAGGGTTATTGACGAATTGAATTTTGAACTTCTGTCAAGTGACGAGGACGACATCTGTGCTACCTCTCTCTCTTAAATTCCGTGCCACGACCACGGTGGGATTTTGATCCTACGAAAATTTAACAGGCATCATCCCCAGCTACACTGCGGGTCTTTAGAGGGATCAAGGCTCGAATCCATGATTCGACAAATATTGCCGACCGCGAGTCCGCCACCATGACCACTAGGCTACCGAGCCCACTGAAAATTCTTGAGCCCATTCCAAATATAGTGAGCAAGTGGAAACTTGTAAAGACTGGAGCTGATACATCGGAGTTTATTACTTAAATTGAGTAAGAAATATCATTAACGAGCTCAATTTTTAATATATGAACTTTAAAACTTTAAATCAATGTAATCAACTTTTATACATTTAAACTTTCCAATTGAATTTTAAAAAAATAGAGATTCCCTAAAAAAACAGCAATAAAATATTAAATACAATAAAACAAACCCCGCAAGAAGTCTTGCGTTTGACACGTGAAACAAAACAGAAAAGTTTCCGTAGTTTTACAACTGTAATGCAAAAAATTCCTATTTTTGAAAACAGATGGCGTTATTATGGCAAGTTATTATTACCGTTATATGTCGCCATCTATTAAACAACACCAAAACAAATTTTATATGGATTCATAGGTTACCTTTGATTTGATAGAAACTGGCTGCCCGATCGAAAATTGATTACTCCCGCGATGAGTTGTCTTCGTCATTTTGAAGCCGAGTTGTCACCATCGATAAGACACGATTTCCTTTTCATACACCAAAACTCAAGCAACAATCAAAATAATGGCTTACTTCCGGTGAATCTACTCCAACGAATGCTAAGACGATCTCATCGGCCGGAAAAAACATAGCAATGTCTTTTTCAGATGTGAAAGGTATCATACTTATGGATTTCTGAGAAAAAGGGAAAACGATAACTGAATAGTATTGCAATGATTTATCCCATTCTCATTACGGATATTTTTTTTTAAACAACCTCCTATAATAATGACTTTAACAGGATTTTATACAAAAAAAGTAAAACTAATTATTATAATCAGGCTATTTTTAACGGCAGGGATTAAAATAATTATATCACGAGTGTCAGGGATACATTTCCTGCTTTAGATACAAAATAATTCAACATATTTAATTGTATATTTAATGGGATACTATGGAAACACAGTTATCAACATGAAAGGCACGGGAGACACTAAAATTATTTCATTACATATTTTTATATAACCAGTGTTTTTGGCATTGAAAGTTTTTTCGGAATTTTTAATGTGTTATCATAGAGCCATATGACGATGTTCGATTGTGTTTTCAATATTATGGTGCATCTATGTCATTTCAACAAAAACATTGATAACAATGAAATAAGATTCCTCAAATACAAAAATTAAATTTAATCGATTAACAAAATTGTGCAATATATATGGATTCCATCTATTTGCATGTACCCACAAATATTTAGAATAAAAATCAATGTTTCGAGTAGAATAAGCCATATCCATTCATGATTTTACCATATGACGAGATTCATCTATATATGATTTTACCTTATGATGAGCTTCATCTATATATCATTTTACTATAAGCTGAGCTTCATTCATAAATTATTTTACCATTTCATGGGTTTCATCTATATGTGATTTTACCTTATGATGAACCACCATAATTTTATGATTTTACCTTATGATGAACCACCATAATTTTATGATTTTACCTTATGATGAACCACCATAGTTGCATGATTCTACCTTATGATGAACCACCATTATTATATGATTTTACATCATAATGAACCACCATAATCTTATGATTACACTCTGAACCTCGTCCATATTATGATGGTTCCATATGAGGATTTTTTACGTATCTTATTTCACACCCATGTGTTGAAATGAGTTAATATTGAAGGTCATACCTTGCCAATCAAAGGCATTTTATTTCTTGACAGACGCATAGAAATAACTCGTATGTCAAAAAGGTATTTTTGTAAAATGTATAGGTTTTAAAACATTTATTATTGCTGCATAAAATTAAACTGTATAAGAATATAATTACAAGGATCATCGCCAATAGTAATTTGTGTTACTCCTAAGTGCGACGTTAATAAGAAATCATACAATCAATCAATGTATAAAGACACAATCCTTTTGGGCTCGGTCCATTGATTATGTTGTTTGAAAAACTCTTGCATGATATTGTAAGGATTCTTTTTTAAAATAATTAATCTTGAAATAAATTGTATAATGTTTTGGATTTTTCGGTTTTATTATAATGGGATTACATAGTAGACAATACCCGTGTGGTGACCGGGAATGACAGAATAGTCCCACTGTAGCTCATGCAGGTCGTAAGAGGCGACTAAAATGGGTACCCAGAGTCTGGAGGTATAGCCAGGCACCCTGCTCCTAGGGATTATATCAGGGGACCTCAGGGACTTACCTTCTTCAGGTAAGTATGGGCATCATGACCCCGAGGCACCTTAGTGATCTTTTTCTTTCCCATGGGGTTTACTGTCTTTGGTAAACACGGGTGACGCACTCCCGGGACACCCTAGCGATCCTTCTCTATTTTCGACCCTCCTTCTTGTAAACCAATTTTTATCTTTTTTTCAAGTTCACGTCTAGACCACAGTTTAATCTTGTTTGGCGCAGCATAGCCAGATCTGGCTCTTGCGCCAATAGGCTTTACGTTCACTCACTCACTTACATAGTAGACACTTTTGGCCTCGTATTCTGTTCCAACAATATCTAGAAATTTTAACAGAGTTCCTGGTTTCATTAATTGATTGATTGTTTATTAATGTCATATTTAGTAGCAACAAGAGGGCAATTGGCAACAGATCTTGTTATTTTGAGCCATGGGCAAATAATGAGGACGACACTTGAGTTGGCACCTCCACTCTCCTAACTTCCACACTATTCAAAGAGAAGAAAAATAAGACTCGATAGATTTAATGTACATTAGCTCCGATTTACGATGGCACCAAGACTCGAACTCATGACACCACTGAAACAACGGCGGCTGTGACCGCTCGATTACCACGGTCTAGACATAAAGCGAAGATAACCTTAAGCAATACTAAAAAATTCAAGGGAAATGAAACTGATATCTTTGCTTAATTAATAAGCTAAAAGCATTTAGTGAGACAGATATAAATATCTTTATCTGATTTTAACGGATGTGAGCGAGCCTCTATTAAATAACGAACAGTAGAAAAATATAATACTTGCAAATTAATTCGGTATGGTAAATATATAGCGATCTTAAAAGAAATTGTAGGTATCATTTCTAAATAATAAAAACTATTCAACTTAACACAGCGATTGTAAAATAATTATTTTTTCGCAAATTTTTGTTCACCGTTTCTAGACAGACAGGTAGCTAGGCAAACACTTTTCATAAGATATACGAGCATTTCCGTTGAAGTAATATATACTGCTGTGTGAAAATATTTTTATTCTTTATTTTTAAACTCTTCTCGAGTTCTGATCACGTAGTTCTTACTCTTTATAACTATTATCAAACGAAGAATCTTAATTTAGTTAAGTTTCATAGTTATGCTTATGTCTGATAAAGATGTGAAAACCACGCCTAAGCGTAACAAAATTAACATGAAAGGTATGCAAAAGAGCTCAGATTTCTTTGATGTACAGCAGCGATTCCCAACCGTTTCCAGTAACCCCAACTGGCTCGGTTCCTTTCGACGTACCCCCGCCACCAAATTTCCCACCCCCCCCCCCCCCTTATTTGATTTACCAGTTAAAGATTTTAAGAAATTCTCAAAAAAGGTACATGTTGAATGAAATTAAATGACCTATTTTCTTAATTGTATAGTTTTTTATTTTTATTTTTGGAGTAAGGAGACGAATTTACACAAAGATTGGAATAAAAGATTCATTAATGAGGGTTTGAATTAATGGCATTGAATCCTCAAGAGATTCATTAGTGAGAAATATTTTTAGAACCGTACTGAATTACAAAGTTTTGAAAAGTTAGGCGGATAAGAGAACGAATATAATATCAAATTAGGAGCCCATTAAATTTGCTTCGAAATTTATATTTTATTTAAGTATACGATGCGTGAGGGGAGAATAAGCCGATCTTTCCAGTAGATATAACCCCTCTTTCATCGAAAATTTTATTGATTTGGAGATCCATATTACAATTGACATCGTTAGTAAAAACCTCCACCTTCTTTTCAATTTTTTTTTTTTTTTTTGTATATTTAAATTCCTACCTTATTTTTAGCTGAGGGACCAGAATTACCGTTTTCTTCTAGCGTATCCCTCAATGGTATCTTACGTACCCCCCCCGGGATACTATTGCTGGAAACTGCCAATTTGCAGTATGTTCCATCTCAACCGGCCGCTCAATTGAAGAAGCAATTAATTCGACAGCAGAATGGTGCGCATTGAAGAACGTTATTTTTCCGAGCGAAATTTATTTTTAATTGTAAATCTTTTACTAAAATATTTAGTTTAGTTCTATTTGTCATGAATAACATTGATGTTTCCAATACAAAGTATGCGATTGTAAAAGTATTAGAAATTTATTGATTAATGTCATACGAGAAAGCAAGTAAAACATTTTTGAAATTGTTTGTTGATCGAAAGTCTGTATGCCTATTTCATTTTTTCTAATGATTGAAAAACTTTCAGTAATGTTTTATCACTGTATTAAATGAAATTTCACCAGAAAAATAATAAATAAGAATTCCATTTAATGTAAAATTGATTCAATGTATTATGAAAGGAAAAAGATTTGTTTATGTGCAGTCATTTATTTGCAATTAATTACCAATGTAATGACCGTTTCTGTCTTTTTTTTTTTTTTGTCTCTTTATCAAAAATTGAGAGGTACATTCGTTGAGAACGCGGAACACCCATAATAACTTTCGCAATTCTCATTCGCATCTAGATCAATATGACGGCAATGTTAATGCCTCTAAGGACTATGTTGATAATAATTAATTAATTCCTTAATTATGATGCTAATTGATTAATTAATTAACTTACATTATTCCGTACCTTCTAAAAAGAATAATCTAATTATGAAATCCGACTTTTTTATAGAATTGTTTGTGTGTGTATGTGAGTGATAATGAATTCTCTCTCTTATAATATGCATGTACTTTTATATATTTTGAGGTTTACCTTTTCCTAATTTTTTCTCTCTCTTTCTTGTTTTTTTTTTTTCAATTATTTTCTCTTTCTTATTTGTTTTATGTGGTAACTTTCTTTTTTCTTTTTTTTTTTCAGTTAAAAAATATGTTCATATTTCTTCTTCTATAATGTAAAAAAAAAATTATACTTAAGTACTGTTTGTAATTTTAAGGAATTCGATTTTGTTAATTCAGCTCCTATAATTTTTTAAATATATTTTAACTATTTATTTATATATAGTTATTTTTATTAAAATATTACTTAAATTTTATATATGTATTCAAAATTTCTTAAGAAATCCGATCATTAGTTCCAGATATTTTGGAAGAAAAACTTTAGAGGGTCGTGATGTGACAGTGATTGCATATTAAAGTCACACTGAGATGCAACATTAGGGTTATTGACGACATCTGAGCTGGAACCTCCTCTCCAAACTTCCACACCACGCCCACTGGAGTACTTGTAACCTCGGCTCATTTAACGTGCATCAGTTATGCTACACGGTGGGATTTTAGTCGCATCAGGGCTCGAATCCATGACTCGAAGAAAACCGTCAGCTTCGAGTCCGCCACCATGACCACTAGGCTACCGCGGCCACATTAGAGGGTCATTTAATTATAGTACTTCGTCCAAACGTAACTCATAATATTTAACAACGAGAGATAAGTGAATCAGCAATTAAATATTATAAGCTACGATCTAGTAAACGATCAATTCACGCTGACCGTTTTGAGATCATAAATTTAATCGTGAATATTTCCTGAATTATTGGAGAGAATTCTTAGACATTTTGAATTCAAGAGTTTATTACATAAAAAAAACACAAATATCCAAAAATTTTGTAAGTTACATCTCCTTTCCCCCTACCTCCCGTAATTGTATTTAATATAATTTATATGTTTAAAAATATTACTTTTTCCGTCTTTTTACACTTTAGAAGTGGGAAAAAATATCTTTTGATTGGTGTAAGCCTCTTTAAAAATGTTGCATCGTCAGATGTTATAGTCAATCGATATTAAAAAAAAAAAGGATACGTTTTTAAAAACCCTTAATTCAGAAACTTCCAGAAATTTACGAAATTTGCCAATTGGACAAAAAAAAAATAATATTGACAATGATAAAGTTCTTTTTAGAAGTTATTATTAGAAATTAATCATGTTAATTAAGTCAAAAAGTAATTCATTATTATCAAAAGTAATTCATTATTTCTTTTTTAGAAATTAATCACATTAATTAAGTCAAAAAGTAATTCATTATTATCAAAAGTAATTCATTATTTATATTTAGAAATTAATCATGTTAATTAAGTCAAAAAGTAATTCATTATTATCAAAACTTAATTAGTTTTCTGCCATTAAGAGCGATACTAATTTTATCTTGCTACAATGAGGATTGGGAGAGTTATTAAGAGTACCCATTTTCTGACGACCGTGCATTTGTCAAAAAATAAACAGATAAACAAAGATATTTGGGTTTGCCGCTCCATGTTCTTCATAAATCAATTAATCAATCAATAAACAAATTAATAAATGTTCAAAAATAGTTAAAAAAGAATCTGTAGACTAAAGAGAAACAAATCGTCGTAACAGATTATATATGGATAACTTTCTTATTTAAACGATCAATAAAATCGATGGTTGATTGAATCGAGAGGTAACCTTAGCGTAACATCTATAAGTAGTTTTTTTGCATTTGTAGCGAATATGTGTCGAAAATTTGGATATAAAATGATATATTTTTTTAAATAGAGGGAGAAAAAGACTTACAATTATGTTACATAATTTTATTACTAAATACTTTTTAGTATTCTTGAGTATAATATAGAGATTCAGTTGGACTTCGTCAACACGAGGTTCAGTAAGTCTGCTTTACACGCTATTTTACTTTGGCTCCTTCGATAAGCAATTGTTTGTGATATCACATGTAGATATTGTAGCGTCACAATTCTTATATATATATATATATGTGTGTGTGTGTGTGTGTGAAATTCCGATTAATTTTTTTTTCGATCGATGTCACGATTTCCTGTTAAGAGCAGACATTAATACTTTTTTCCCTCTCTCTCTCTCTCTTTCAATTTTATATTTATTAATCGCGATTTCTCAGAAAGTTAAATGTTCCAGTTTTGATTATTATTTGAAAAGATTATTTTCAAGATCTCTCTTGGCCAACGAGATTAGCTGAACATTCAACCATTTTGTACTGGTCCCCTTTTAAGAGTTGTAAAGAATTATTTTGTACAAGTGATTATCTAAACTATTTTGAGCAACAGTAATCTCTGATTAGGGCACAACAAATAAGATCTGCCACACAAGAAACTAAGAAGAAACAATATTCCAGTAAAAAACAATCACCCATTAAGGAATGGTTGATAAAACAATGTACAGTTTTCGTTAAACATTTTAGGTTTTCTTTTCTTAAAAATTTTAACAGGCAATTGACTTATAATTGTAAAATTAACATACATGATCACGAACTTTCTTTTCGCGATTTAATCAGTTACACTGAAACTAAATCAAATTTTCGTTAAAGAGAAAAATCATAAGGATGTTGAAACTTATCTCTCGGTTTATATTAATATTATAACTCAAGGTTAATTTAACTCGCGTTTTATTAATGGATCCCTCCTATCGCTTGTAAATAGAGTCAGGCGGTAATTGTATAACTAGTTTTGTTAATTAGGTAAAGAAGTTTAAGAATAATAATACTCAATTTTTTAAAATTAAAATGATAAAATATTCAAAAAGAAATTCAGTATAATCCAGACTCTTCCTTCTAACTACGAGTCGTGGGTACGAGCCTTGATGCCACTGAAGACAATCCGTGTACCCTGGGCTGATGCACGTTAAATCTGTTGGGATATAATGTCCTCCCGTTGGTGTGGCGTAGAAGTTAGGAGAGGGAGGTGCCAGCTTAGGCGTCGTCCTCATCACTTGACGGAGGCTCAAAATTATGAGATCCGTCTCCAATAGCCCTCGTGTTGCTTCTAGTGCGACGTTAATAAAACTAAACCAAACATCCCTCTTGCTACATCTCTACCTTATACTGAAAATAATGTTGTGGCTCAACAAAAGGCTGTTGTCGTCTACTGTCAAAAATCATTAGATATATTTAATATATATATATATATATATTAAAGTCAACATACGGTATTAATACCATTTCATTTTTTTTTTTTTTTTTTTTTTAAAAAAAAAAAAATTTTGGGTACTATTCTTTAATATTTGGCAAACCCAATTTTATCAATCGCGGATAACCGAAACTGTGGCTAACGACCCCGCGGATGAAGGAGGAGTGGTTGCGGTGAAAATGCGTCGCTTCTCCACTTTCATTTTTAGTGTTCTTCGCAGCTGCCGTGGCGCGGGAATTTCAGAGAAGTACCCACGGCAAAGGAATTATGCTTCATGGCTCTTCCAGGCGTCCTTGATTTTCGTTGACGTTTTCTGATCCGTTTCCTCGAATAATAACTATTCCGTGTGAAAAATTTTCTTCCATCGCAAACCCATCCGGTTTTCTCATCTTCATTTTTTCGCATTCGTCGAGATAATTGGGCGCAACCAATTAGTCAATCAGTAATCCGACTGAGGTTACTGATGAGACAAAAGAGAGGATTTTTTGCGGTAATGCATCAAATAGCACGAATTTTGAAGGACGATATGACTTCTTTTGTTAATTTCGTTGCTGAAAGGGGAATAAAAAAGAAAAGTAAAGGTGATTGAAAAGTAATGTTTAAAAAATATGACCCTGTGTCAATCAGTGTAATCCGACTAAAACACAAAAACAGGATGACCAGTTGGAACATTGCATCCAATGACAGGTTTGATCAAGGAATTCGAAATGTTTTTGTCACAGGCAAATTTAATATATTCAGAAGTTCCTACCAAACAACCAAAAGGTGAAAATCAACTTTTTTTAAGAGCTCAATTCAATTATTTCCATTTATGGGTACATCAAAATATCAGTCATTATCAAAAAGGTACATCAGACCTTATGTCCTAATAGACGATTTGCAAAATTCAAGGTCATAAACAAGGGATGCATTGAAAAAATATGCAAAAATCATTGTACTGAATCATGTTTGTATGGATTTCACACAAAATTGGTTAGAAGCCGGTTATATTTTTCAAGAAATAGGATACCAGCTCTATCCTCACCTCTAACGTCCTTTTTTGAGCACATTTCCGGGTACCAAACCGAAAAGTCAATTTAACACAGCCAATAATACTTCTAATTTTTAATCACAGCCAGAGGACGAGTTCAATACCTAATTCTTGTACGCAAATTCCACATCACGCCAACGTGAAAACTTTAAGCCCAACATATTTCCAGAACATCAATACTTTTTAGGCTATATTTAAAGAAGAAAGAGACCCGATCTTGCGACATATCGGTTACAAGTCCGTTGCTGTACCAACTAGAGTACCACATTCCCGAGTATGTCGTAGCCTAGTAGTTAAGGTCGTGAATATGATGACGAGCGAAGCTCGATTCCAGGAGTGAATTTGTATCAAGATTCTATCAAAACTATTATTCAATATAAAGAGACTTTATGTACGGTAAGTCAAACTGGACTTGAAAATCTTCACATAAAAATGATGGCCGCGGTAGCCGAGGTTCCCGCTCTGGTTCCACTACAGTTCTGTAGCTTAGTAGGGATGATACATATTAAATCTGCGAGGCTCCAAGTCTTCCACTAGCGTGGTGTGGCCCTTTGGAGAGGTAGTACTAATTCAGGTATTATTCACGTCACTTGACAGAGTTTCAAAATTACGAGGTATGTCACCAATAGCCCACGTGTTGCTTCTAAGTGCGATGTTAATAAGCAATCTGTTCATGTGAACATGAAACCTTAGGCTCTTAATGCTCTCTTCCTCTTTTTTTGACAGTTATTTTTTTATTTTTTTTTTTTAAATTAAATATAATTTTGAATTTTCTAATATTTCATTATATGAAAAACTAGTCGCATAGTAATTCATAACTATTTTAAAATCTAAATTATGTTTATTATAATTAAGGAATGACAATTTTAAATAAGTAAAATATTTAAGACTTAAAGTTAAAAATCATCTTTTGTATGCTTTTTTTAAAAAAAACATTAAATTTGACAATGCATGTAGTACAATAACATTGCTTTTAAAAATAATGAGTTTTATTCCTTCTTTTATTGAATTTTGAATAAATTTTTTTGCTCAAAAGTTTCACTTCACACGAACACAAGTCTTGACATACTAATGCGTAAATGGAATATATGCGTTATAGCAGAGCACGTTAATAGCTCAAATTCCAAGACCATTTAGATAACACTAAAGCATGAGCAGAATTTACAGTATTCTGCTGCCGAAATTTGCTTGGTTTAGTTCTGTTAACGTTGCACTTGAGCAACACGAGAACTATTAGCGACGACCCTCGCGGTTTTCAACTTGGGTAAGTGATGAGAAGGACCAATGAACTGGCATTTCTCTCTCTTAATTTTCACACTGTATCATGTAAGGTCTTTGAAGTCTAGTTTCTCATAACGCACATTTTTATACAAGACGTGCTTTTAATGCAATCATGATTCGAACTCGCGACTCGACTTGAATATAGCCAGCAATGGTTGGTTGATTATTAATTAACATCGCACTAAGAAGCAACGCAAGGGATGTAGAAAAATAACCTTTTAACACTGAGCATCATTTAGAGGTGACTAGGATGATACTTGAGCTGGCACCTCCCTCTCCAAACTTCCCCACTATGCCAAGGGAGACTTAGAGCCTCGACACACATTTAACGTCACTTAACTCCGTTAACACTGCGGGTCCTAAGTGGCATTAGGCTCGGCCGGTCTCGAGCTGGAGCATGGCCATTCGGCTATCGTGGTCGAAAACATCGCTTCGTGTGAGTGCTAATTGGTTAAATAAACATAATTTTTTCACCAGTTTCAATATATAATAATAATAATAATAATTTAACATCTGTTTTCTCTCTTTTTAATATTCTCTCATGTCTCGTTGAAAGATAATTGTATTTTTTTTTTTATAACAGTTACAAAAATAAGTTTCCTTGAGCCTAGCCTTCCAAATAATATCAATTTACATAAAATCTCTCTAAAATGCACCCCCCTAAAATAATTAATTTGTCTCACCCAATAAATTGATTACTCAGAAGGAAAAAATGCACTAAAAATTTGATTTTTAATAAGGAAAATTAGGTAGTAAGGGTTCTTTTCTTAGATCTCGCCAATAATGATTGTTCCTAAGACGCTAAGGTTGAGATTTTTTCTCATCTCATACATCATATGAGTTGAAATAAAAAAAATTATAGTTTTTCAAAGGAGGTAATATTTATAGATACAAATCTTTTTTCTATTGCGTTCAATGTTATTTCGAGTAAATTCGAAATGAGCCAATTTATGATTTAAGCTAAGACGAGGAGCTGTCTTCATTTTTTCAGAATTTAGATACCTGGCTTCGAATACATTCTGGATTATCCTTATTTCTTAGATGGAAAGCAAGTTGACGGTAAGTTTCATTTGAATTGGAATCTTTTTAAATTACGATTAAATGTCTTTCATGCTTTTATCACATTGGGATAATATTGAGGAACGAACAGATCTTTTTTGTTTGTGTAATATTTATTAGGATTCTGCGAAATATTCCTCGATGCAGTAAGAAAACAATTAAACTCCATAGTAATTTTGTATATTGGTAACTCGTTTTCCTCTGCTTCCAATGTATACCATATTTCAATGTAAGTCAGCTTCAATCCGCAAGGCATTTTAAATTTGCACAAAAACTCGATTAAGGAAATCTAAAAACTAATTTTGGAGTTACTTACGTCAGAAGAACTTGTCGCATTTTAAAAATGGTGACTAATAGAATGAAAACCTGATTTACTTGAAAAGACTAATCTAGGTAAATATATTCAGAAAATTGCTTTAAATAAAATTTACAATACATAATAATTTGGACATTTAATTTTACTTAATTCTGCATGAAGATTAATGTGAATAATGAGAATAATACACAAATTATCTATTACATTTGTTATATTTATACTATAAAAAAGAGTGACCCAACAAAAATAATTTTAAAATTAAATTAATGTAAGCATAATGTATTCCAAAATATAATTTTTATGTTTAAGTAAGACAGTTATATAATTAAATTTACTTTTATAAAGTAATAATATTTATAGTTTGAAAAACTAATAACCAACTTCAATTAGTATATGAACTCTACGTATATTCAAAATCTTTCTCCATAATTTAATTTAAAGCTCATTTATGGTTATCTTCGTCCACAAAAAATATGAAACAAATATATAAGTAAAGAAACCTTTTTAAATCAAGCTTTCATCTAAAGATGGACTAAAAGATATAAGAAAATTTAATGTGAAATAATACATTATTTATAAAAGCATTAGATACTTAATTAAGATACCTAGATAATTACCGATAAATTAAGCACCCCACAACTACTCACATATATATGAGAATAAAAGAAGTATTAACTCCCCAAGCTTTTATAAATTATGTCTTATTTTATACTAAAAATATTTTATTCCTTTTAGTCCATCTTTAAATAATAGCTTGATTTAAAAATGTTTTTTACCTTTATTGATTTAATTATTTTTAGTCTGAATGTTTAAGATTAAAAAGCAATTACAAGAGTTATAAATGTACTCAAAATTTTAGCACGATCGGATCAAAAGCAGGCTAAAATTCGAATACAAAGTGCACGGCCCGTGCCCTCAGACCTACTAATTTCGTCAATGCTTGAGCATACTATAGTATTGTACTGCCGTCGTAGGAATTTATACATGTATGGAAAATTTCAGCACGATTAAATGATAAGTGATGGGTTAAAATACGAGTACTGATTTTGAACTGAAAAAAATAAAATAAACATACATATGAACATAGCAAGTAAAATAAATGCTTGTAAAAAAAAATAAAGACTTATAACACTTGCTAATGTGCAAACATGTAATACTAATATAAATTCGCTTGGTATCAAAACATATACCCCTTTATCACACACAGTGCATTTTTGAAATTAAGAAAAATTCAATACATTAGAGCTTTTTTCACATTTAAAATTAAAATTCCATTTAGTATATATAAAATCATTGAAGACGAAATGTGAAGCATATTGCACTCGAATATGAATTGTTTCAAACGAAAATAAGTAATGTTTGGAAATATGCTGCTCTCTGTTAGTGAAGGCAGTATAAATAATTAATATTACAAAATTTCCTATCTAAAAAACATTCCAGTTTTAGTCTTAATCTGGACCATTAGAACTAGGTGAATCTTTAAAATCTGTTAATCACAATCCCAAAAATTATGATCTTCACTCAGATTGACATTACTTTGTTGATGATGCATTATTTATTAGTATATGTGTGACATCAGTTTTCAAATAATCTCACAGCATCAAATTACGAAATTAATCCATGTAATTAATCAAAAAACCTATATTTCAAAACTGAGAGATTTCACTTTTGAAGTATACGAAATAAAGTTTTTATCTCACATTTTCTGGAAATCTTCAGATTTATTGGTTTTATTAACGTCACATTAGAAGCAACACGAGGGCTATTGGGGATGGACCTAGTAATTTTGAGCCACGGTCAAATGATGAGGATGACACCTGAGCTGGCACCTCTCACACCAAACTTCCTCACCACGCCAGCGGGAGGACTTTGGGCCTCGACAGATCAACATGCATCAGCCCCGGCTACACGGTGGATCTTTTAATGGCATCAAGGCTCGAATCCACGACTCGACGAAATCCTCCGGCCGCAAGTTCGTGACTATGACCACTAGGCTACCGCGGCCGGAAATCTTCGGAATTATATTTAAAGAAAAATTTGTAACATTGCAAGAAGAATATAGTTTTAACACATGTAATAATACCATTTGTTACAAAAGCTTAAAAAAAGAGAAAGTAGAAACCTGAAAGGTTTTCTCTCTCTCTCTCTCTCATGTTCATTTTAAGCCCTTAAATTTTTTGCATAATGCATTATTTATTTTAATATGTGAAACTATAAAAATATTTTCTTTTTTTTCCCCTTCTGTCATTCATATATTCATTACCTAAATTATCGATCTGGTTGAATGCTTCAATTTGTACCCACCCTTTCCCTCTGTATTAGAAAGAGAAGATTATTTAATCTATTTTCTAAATTTATCAATTAACTTCCTAGCACATAGTCTATTTTTCTACTGTAAATTCGTAAAAACGAGATTCGTTAAAACGAAATAAAATTCCATTTGTAATATTGAAAAAGAAAAAAAAGTGCTGTCGGCGTCGCTTCCCCGTGCATTAGTATGCGCTCGGGATGAAGCAAAGTGGTCCGAGGTCCCCCCACAGCAGTGAACGCAGGAGCCAGGAAGTTCTCACGGATTGCTTCCTTCTCCGAGTTTCCTTCCGCCTCTAGCGTCGCATCCTTCCACGCATCGTGGCCTCAATCCTCCATCCTCTGCGCCGGAACCCCACGATCGATCGGCGTGTGCCACCCCACCCCAGGGACGTACACCCTAAAAAAGATTTATTGTAGTTTAATGAAGAAATAGAGATATTTATCTCGTTTTGAAAGATAAAAAAAGAGCAGCGTGAAGGGGAAAAAAAAGGATGATGATTGAGAAAAGAAACTTAGAAAATTATATCACGTAGTGCAGTGGATCCGAAAATTCGAATTATATCAATCCCCTACAATTTTTTTGTAAACATTTCATTAAGTTTCAAAATAGAACTTAAATTCAAAATTCTGGAATATTTTTAAGCAGAAAAATATTCTGCAGAAAATACAAGTTTCTTATGCTAAATCATGGCTTTCAATAACAAATAAAAAGTATATTTTAATCTACTATTTGTATATGTTTGAATCAATCTATTTTTATTGCAAGTTTTTATTTTACTACTTAGTTCGTATGCATGTATGTATTTTCGGTTCAAAATTTGTACTCGAATTTTAACCCACCTCCGATCATTCGATCGAGCTGACATTTTGGAAACACGTATAACTATGACGGCTGACTGATTGAGTGATTGTTTTACTAACGTCGGACTCACAAAAGCAACATAAGGGCTATTGGCGACAGACCTCTTAATTTTAAACCTCGGTCAAATGACGAGGACGACTCCTTAGCTGTCACTCCCTTCCGTAACTTCCTCACAAAATCATTTTACTTCTTTGATCACATGTATGTATGTCAAAAAATGTAATTACAGTTCAAACTTTTAACTTTAGCCCACTTCCAATGATCCCACTGATACACGTATATTTTACAAATATGTATAACTCCGATGATAAACCTAGGTCCACCCGGTGATGGTTTGGGGGGGCGCCAAAGGGCGGTCTTTGCACTTAACAATAACCAATTAAGTCAAAATTTTACGTTCACTCATAACTCACATAATTGCTTTTTATAGTCTTAGATGTCTGGACTAAAATGAAATTAATAAAATAAAATAAAAAAATTCCAATCAAGCTCCAGATGGGTATCTCGTGAGTTAAGTGAGAAAAATTAGCTTAATCGAATCGTCCTTTGTAAATATCATATACTAACTCTAAAATTTCGTAACATCATTTTGGCACTTCACAGATACTGCGCCCTTGAACAGATGTCCCCTCCCCCCGTAAAAATTGAACCATTTCACAAGCATGTAACACCTGATCAGTGTTATCGCTGTGTCAGACTTACTATCACCATTCCAAAAACCTGTTCATAATCCCTTCGCTGCGTCAACTGCGGTGATAATTGTCACATGCAAGACAGCAAAAAAAAAAAAAAAAAAAAAAACTAAAGGATATATCGGAGTAATGTTGTAACTGTGGGGTGGTCTCCATTCCACCATTTTTCTTTACGAATGGCATAAAAACTATTAAATTTTTAAATCTGCTGCCTCTCCCTCTAATAAAGCCTGAGAATAGTACAGAGAAAAAAAAGCAGTTATTGATAACAGAAATCCCTAATACAGATGACAGTAATAATTCCTCTAAAACATCTCAGACAGCCCACTTCAAAAAATTATGTAAAATACTCAACTTAAAAAAAAATCAAGCAAACAATAACAATCTTTAAATCAATTTGGGTGAAAATTTCCGTTATTTTTACTTAAAGTGATCTAGGGTTTGGTTTTATTAACGTCACACTAGAAGCAACACTAGGGCTATTGGCGACGGACCTCGCAAATTTGAACCTCGGTCAAGTGACGAGGACGACACCTGAGCTGGCACCCCCTCTCCTAACTTCCCCACCATGCCAGCGGGAGGACTTTGGGTCCCAACAGATTTAACGTGCATCAGCTCCGGCTATATGACGGGTCTTTAGTGGGCAAGGTTCGAACCTGTGACGCAAAGAAAATCACCAGCCACGAGTCTAAGCCCATGACCACTAGGCACCGCAGCCACAAGTGATCTAGGGATTCTAATTAAAGACAAAAAAAAATCAATCAATTTGCTGTCTCAAATTTTATACATATGGCATATGACGACTATTTCTAATCTAAAAATTTTTTTAAAAAAATCTAATTATAATATATATCATTTTGCGTTAAAAAATTGTTTTCATACTATTCAATCCATCTTTAAATAAAAATTTGGTTTTAAATTTTTATTTATTTATACTCACTCTTGAATGAAGCGGACTCCACATTTTATTTACTGTATACCGAAAGAATTATAATTTTAAATTTCAACATAAAATATTTTGCTTTTTTATTGAATGTTTCTAAATTTCATAAAAGCATTATAACACCGAGTCTGGGTGTCGCAACTACGCGAACTTATATTAATGCCGGCTTACTTATCTACCTGAAAATATTGTGTCACGTATTTTTTAGTATTAATCAATACGTCTCAAGGTAGATTATATGGGGAGTTCTAAGAACTTCGGATTGCATCTGATTCTTAAGCTTTTACAGAATTTTATTTCATCATGGGAATTGGTAATTTTCCTTGGAATAAAATTAGTATAATCTTTAGGGTAATACACACCTCAAAATTGAAAATTCTACGAACAAAGTGAAGTGGGAGCATAATTTTTACTATGCTTATCCTTTTCTGAAAAAATAGGGTTTTTTTAAACACTATTTAGCGATATGTTTTCCTTGACAAGTCTACTTTTTTACAACGTTTTCATGTATTTCACTTGGTGTGTGTTTGTCTGTGTGTATATAAGTGTGTCGTCCAATTTCCGATCATTAATTTAACCAACTTCCCATCAAGCTAGAGCTCTGAAACTTTGGAAATCATTCTTACTCGCAACAAAGCAATATTTAACAAAGCAATATTTAGACATTTGCGATAAATTTTAACAAATATTTCATTTTTTTTTATAGCTACAGCAGCACTAGGATCGATAAACCCTTCGGGGTCTAGGCTGGCATGGCAAATAAATGCCAACTTTTGTTGTTGTCTTGCTCACTTCTGTTGATTAAATTGAATTTATAATTAAATTTGTTTATGTGTTTATTATGTGTTTGTTTTGGATTTAATGTATAATAATTAATAAACTTTGCCACCATATAAAAACGTTGGTTTTTATCTCGAATTTTTACGACTGGTACTTACAAAAAAAAAAATCAGCTTTCATCATTCTTTAATTTTTGTTTTATCATTTAAATCGCTTGCTTGTTTGCTGTATAAGATTCCCTGTAACTAGGTGTGCATGCACGAAAAAAACTTCAAAAAGTCCAGAATTTTGTAAGAGTAAAAAGGACCATATCCATATTTTTCACTTCTTTTATGGACCATATATACTCATTATCCATATTTTTCAACTTAACATAATTAAAGCTTCGCTTTTCTTGCCTTAGAAATAAGGGGCCGTGGTAGTTGAGTGATCATGGTCGCGAGTTCATGGCTGTATTATTTCAGTCGAATTGTGTATTCGAGTCCTGAAGCTACTTTGAGACCCGTCGTGTAGCGGGGCTGATATTCATTAAATCTGTTGAATCTAAAAGTCCTCACGTTAGCGTAGTGTGGATGATAGGGAAGTGAGGTGTCAGCTCAAGTATCGTCCTCGTAACTAAACTGATGTTCAGTTGTCTCATTTCAATACTAAATCCAAAACTGACAATAATAATTTGCATGCTGATATACCAATAATAAAAAAAAAGGAAATACAGAATTTCCTGTACAAGAAATGTATTATTATAACGCAAGGGTTTGAAAATGTTCGTGTTTTGTTATCGTTGTTAAAGTGTATCCAACACTTCCTGCAGTCTGTTATCTGCACGACACAAGGTACTCCAATCACATCCAATATGCCTCGTGATTTTGAACCAGGGTCAGTTTACGAGGTTGACTCCTGATCTGACATCCAAATCGCCAAACTTCCACACTACGCTTACATGAGGACATTGAGCTTTGACAGATTTTACGTGCAACCTGGCTGCTGTGGCCTGTGGCGATGATTGGAGGGAAGGGAATCCCATCTTTTTTGGGCAAAAACTAAAACTTTTATTTTGGTAGACTAAAATCTTTTTTATTTATTCTAGTTTTATAGCCGCATAAAACTAGGGATTATAAACAAAACATTTGAATAAATCCTTTTGCTTTATAATTTAATTATCTCTCCTTTTTCGTTTAATTAGTTATTAAAAAAATTACCCAATAGAAATATACACTAGTGTTAAAAATTAAGAGAATTTGTATATTTTGTAGGAATATCATGAAAAGAATTGAACGAAATGTAAAATACTGTTTCGAAACAAAGATGCCAGTCTTGTACGTCGAATACGTAAGCGTATACGTGTATAGGGGCGGAACTAGTCGAAAAACAGACTTTATAAGCGCGCGCGCCAAAATCCGCATTTCGTTCGCTAGTGCATTTCTCCGAATTTCATGGTGTTTTTTTTTTTTTTTTGCAGCAATCGCTTAAATTAAAATTTATACTGTAAAAGTGAGTAACGACCAACGTTTAGATGATGGAATGAGGTGCCGAATTGTGAATAGGCTAGAAGCCGGCCAGTCTCAAATTCAGATTTGCAGAGAATTCGATTTAACCCCCAGCGTCGTGTCCAACTTATGGAAACAATTTAAGGATACCGGATCCGTCGAGAGAAAGCCAGGGGAAGTTTGTCCAAGAGACTTGATGGCCAGAGAAGATCACCATTTGTCCATTAAAGCGAGGCGTAATAAGGATGCTACAGCTTCTCAGGTCTTTCATGAGTTGTATGCAGCCACAATAACCCGAGTTTCAAGAGTGACTGTTTCCAGAAGACTTCATGAGAGAGGGCTGTTTGCAAGTAGATCTGTTGTGTGCGTCCCGCTCATTTCTGCGAACAGGAGAGTCCGCTTAAAATGATGCACAGATCATATAGATTCGAGCATGAATCGATGGATGACCGTTCTCTTCATTGATGAGTCCCGGTTCAGCCTAACCATTGATTTTCGCCGTACTCTCATATGGAGAGAACCAGGGACCCACTACCTGCCCTCCAATGTCCAAGAAATCGACTATAAGTGCAGCGGAGGCTTGATGGTCAGGGTAGACATCATTTTGGATGACACCTCCATGTCTTTGAAAGAGTCACTGTGACTCTTGAGAGGTATAGGGAAGAGGTCTTGGAGCCCTATATCCGCCTTTTCAAGGGTCCAATTGGTCCTGATTTCCTTTTAATGGATCACATCACGAGGTTTCATAGAGCTTAGCTGGTCGACGAATTTCTGGAAAGTGAGGATATTCGCCGGATGGACTGGCCAGCCAGGTCCCTAGACTTCTGTCCTATAGAGCATGCCTGGGACGCTCTTGGGAGGGCAATTGTAATTCGCAAGCCCCTTCCGAGAACCACCCAAGACCTGAAAACAGCGTTGCTGAACTAGTGGGACCAATTGCCACAGAAACTCATAAACTCCCTTATTTCCAGCATAAAATCACATTGCGAGTCATATCTGTAAGAGGGGACCATGCCCCCTATTAATCCATTTTTTTTTGTTCTATTCTGCAACTGCTGTTTCATACCTTGCGACTCCGATAAGTGTTACGACGCATGATCATGCGTGTGTATTATAACTGCTGAATGGTTATTTTTTTGTATTATATCAACCCTATGTACACACCAAATTTCATTAAAATCTGTCGAGTAATTCTAGAGATAAACGACCCCTTCTGAAAATTCTCTTAATTTTGAAAACCAGTGTACATAAAAAGCATTACCATGCGTCTCGGCAAGGTTGATAGACTCTTAGATCGCGGCTAACCGTTATGAAGAGCATCACAGCAAATAGGGGAGACTCGCGCAGCTGATGTAGCATGTGTTGCGAGGAAGAGTAGTTAAGGTGGATGATTGAGTGGAAGTCTCCACCAAACAGAAATAATACCTAATGCTGTTTTAAAACACAGAGACTATATATATATATATATATATATATATATATATATATATATATAACATATGACTCTGAGAAAGTTATTTTGCTTTTGTGTATGTTATGTCCTATAATATACTTAATTGCATTACTTGGAATGCCTAATTAAATGCTATTTAGGGCAAAAACAATCGATACGAATATATATATATATTCCTTGCTTATTTTGTAGTGTAATGGGATATACAAAAATAAGGCCTTTTGATTGAACTCACTATTTAGATTTTGGCAACTTATCATTTTTTGGTATTGTTTTTAAAAAAGCTATACATTTTTAATGAAATTATCACTGATCATTTTGTATATTTCTCGGAACATTTCTATTTTATAGTAATACTTGTGTATTATTGCTCCTTTGATGAATGTTATGCTGAATAGTATTAATCAAAACTTCAAAAAGATAAAACTGTTTAGTTATAGTAGTAAGTAAACCACAGTAAAGTTGGCATTTACTGTATACTTTTACGTCTCTGTCCAAATTCCTTCAAACAGCGTTGAAAACTTACCATTTTGAAACTGTATTTTAAAATTGTGTGCGTGTCTACCTTTCCGTTATACTCCTCGAACCTCCGTTAATTTTGGTTGTCAATAAATTTTTTGTTCTCCCACCCCTACAACTGATACCCAATCATCGCCAATGACTGCTGCCACATATACACATTATTATTATCATCACTATATTTATAATTCTTTATTCATTACTGAGAGATATAGAATGTTTTAAGAAAGGAAAGAAAAAAAAATTCTGTGGAATATTTGTTTCAGTATGTGAACTGTATTTCTACGATATAACAAATTACTTCCATGCATAAGAGTACTTTTTATGCTTATACATACATATTTGTACTTATACTCCTCCAAAGTGAAATTGTAACACCAAGAAATAATGCACGTAACTTCATGCAAATTTCAGGAGCGATAGTGGTGAGATGGATACGCAAATGATTAAATTTGCGCACGCATCTGATCACGTGGTAATCATATTCAGGCTATAAAGGTCAGCAACTTTCAGTTCTCATAAACAGCATCTAAAGTTTTGTGTAGCATTTGCGACTTTCGAAGAAGCGTAGAAAATGCCTCTTAGACGTCGGCGAGCTTAATACCATCAGTTAACGACCGGGGAACGTGACCATATTGTCAAACTCCATGAACTGGGTTTGTCGCTGCTCACAGTAGCAACTCGGGTTGATCAGAACGGGAGTACTATCCAACGTTGTATCACACGATTGATTCAGGAAGGTCTACGTGCACGCCGAAGAGAAAGTGGAACACATAAGTGCACGTCAGAGCGCACAGGCTGGCGTATTCTCCAGTTGACTATTCAAGACTCTTTCTCCACGGCACGTGATATCCGAAGCCAGTTGCATCCAGGGACAGGTGTGCCGTTGACCGCTCAACACAGAGCTAGACGCCTGGCGTGGTGTCAACTTCATTGTACCTAGACCATTGAATGGCATCGGGTATTGTTCACGGATGAATCTCGCTTCTGTCTGTGAAAAATGACGTCCAATGTGGAGCATCGATGGGTATGGTGACTACCTGAAGAGCTCTACGAAATAACCCATTTCGTCGAACGTCAAACTGATCCTACACCGAGCATAATGGTTTGGGGTGACATAATGCTTCATTACAGGACATCTGTGGTACAAATTGACGGCCGTTTGACAACGGACCGCTGCGTCATACAAGTTGTGGAGCCTGTTGTTATTCCCTTGTTGCAGAGCGCCCCCAACGCTGTATTCCAGCAAGACAATGCCAGGCCGCATGTCGCACGACGAACTCTTAACAGCCTGACTGGATTTGACATCCTTTCCTGACTGGCAAACTCTCCAGATTTGAATACCATCGAGCACCTGTGGGATTTCATTGAACGTGACATGAACCGAGGACCACTAGAGCAAAACATGGATGATCTGCTCACAGCAGTGGGTATGGCCTAGCAACGGTTACCTCAGGAAAACATCAATGGACTAACTGATCGAATGCCTCGCCGAATTGAGGCCTGTATAGCTGCCCAAAGTGGGCAGAAAAGATACTAAATAAATTGGTTTATAATGATTTCATTTGTCTTTTTTTTAATCATTTGCATATCCATCCCCCCACTATTGCTCCTGAAATTTGCATGAAGCTAAGTGCATTATTTCTTGATGTTGCAATTTCACTTTTGAGGAGTGCATATAGAGAGAAAGAGGTCCGTAATAGTATTAGTCGTTGAAGAGGTCCATAGTCTTCCTCTTTCTAGTTCAAGAGTCCACGGAGCAGAAAAGATTAACCCTAGAATTTGGAGTTTCATAACTATATCATATATATATTAGTGGTTCCTAACCTTTTCTAACCCTTTCTAAAATCCGAAAGAAATTGACGAACCCCTTGTGTAGTCGTTTGTAACAGGTAAGAAAACAATCAAATTTCGTAGAACACTTTCCCCCCCCTCCCATGTTGCACAATAGTTCATAACAAGAAACGGTAACATAATCATAAAACTTCTGTATATCAACATTAAGGAAAACTAAAATAATAGCTACATGAAAATGTGTGTATGAACATAAATTTAATTTAACAAACCAACTAGTTCTTAGTTAAGTATACGTTCAATTTGAAAAATTCTTAATGGGATATTTGCGGCTGTCTAACGGAACAAAGAAATTCAAAGTTTGGCTCATTATCTGACAGTTTCAGTCTTAGATCAGGTTCTACATTTAATTTGTTTCTGTATTTATCTTTAAATTAAGTATATGTTGAAAATCCTTTCTCACTTAGATATATGTTGCGCAAAAGGGTAACAAAACTTTACTGGCGTTTTTAGACAAAACTGTATGTTCATTTGTACACTGAGCCAGAAGTCAATTAAAGAGGGATCTTAAAAAATAGTTTTTAGAGATCTGTCACACGGTAACTCAATTTTTCTTTTCCGGTAAAAGTAGATAGGTCTCTAACCTTACATCTCCTTGAAAATAATTGCGTATCCAGTTGATTGCTAGAGATATATTGCGTCTATTAGGATAATAGTATTCAAAAGAATTAAAGGGTGTTTCAGATGCTCAAAAATATTCCTTTTAATTTTTTCTCCAAAATTAATTGATTTTTCTGATACTGAGAGAACCAAAACATTTCTATTCATCAGTAGACTTTAAATCTAAAAATTGATTTTTTAGCATGGAATACTGAAAATGGTGAACCAGCTCCTTGTAATAAAAGATTTAATTTACAAATGATGTCAGATAAGTAAGCAAACTTTTTTAACGAAAGGAAATCGTTAAAATCAAGAGGGAAAATGAAATGAGTTATCAATAAAGAATGCTTGAACTTCAAACTTCAATTCAAATTAATGTGCCAAACCTTCGCCAGAGGAAAGCCATTTATCTTCTGTGTAAAATTGTAAAGAAACGTTAAGGCTTTTAGAGTCTTCACAAAGCGCATAGAATAGACAGTAGTTTGTAGCATGCGATTTTATAAAATTCACAGTTTTTACAAAACTTAAAAGTAGTAGACAACTATGCAGGAATACGCTTATATACCAATGTTTGTCTATGAATATAGCAATGAGTCTCTTCAATTTTCTCGTTGCTCTACTTTACCCTCGCCACAAACCAGAACGTATTCCTGTAATTGATTTTGTGTCTTCTCAGCATACATACACACAATAAGATCAGTTCATTAAAAAAAAAATTCAAAATAATCATTCACCATATCGAAAATTGTTCCTACAATTGTAAGGCTTTTAAAAGTTTTGCAAATAGAATAACTTTTTAAATGGAATTCGTAAAAATGTATCTAATGTAGACAAGCAATACTGCAGAATTTGCTACAACGATTGACTCGTCAAACTAGATCGCAAAATAATTCAGTTTTATTTTCTTCAAAAATACACTCTCCACGTCAATTCCCAAAACATTAATTCTCCGCGACACTATAGTGTTTTATACAAGAACCACCGTATTCACCGCATTTGGCCTCCAGTGACTTTTTTTTAATTTCCAAATTTAAAAATTGGCTCGACGTACTAAAGTTCACTGCGAACAAAAAGGTAATCGCCCAAACAAACGCCTGTTTTGAAGACCTTCCGAAATCTTTAGATGGCTTGAAAAAGTTGGAGAAACGCTTGGAAAAGTATATAGAGCAAAAAGGAGATTATGTTAAAATAATTCGAGATAAAAAAAAAAAAAACCAACGTTTTTTAAAACAACGTTTGTAAATGGTGGCAAAGTTTATTAAAATTTTTATTGAAATATTAGTTAAAACTTTGTAAAAAACCTCATATCTCTCTCGTCTTTAAGATCACTCTCTTTGCATAATTCAATATATCTTCCATAGATGGCGCCAGGTTACTACACAAATTACGTTATTAAAAAAATAATTGAAATATCAGTTAAAACTTGTCACAAATGTCTAAATATTGCATTGTTAGGCGAGTAAGAAAGATTCCCAAAGTTTCAGAGCTCTAACTTAATGGGAAGTCGGTTAAATTAACAATCGGAAATTTGATGACACACACTCACACACACACACCAAGTGAAATACAGAAAAACGTTGTAAAATAAATAAAAGCTCACAGATGTCGTTTGAACGAGGTTCAAAATTACGAGATCAGTCGCCAATAACCATTGTGTTGCTTTTATGTGCAACGTTAATTTTCAGTCAAATCCGATTTTAAAGTGAGCCTGCTAACCAAATTACAGATAAATTAATTTTGAGTCATAGTTCAAATAGTCAACATAAAATGTACATGGAGTCATACATAAGGATGTTGACCTTCCGCTACATTAGAAATATTTGTCGGGACAGAAAAAAAGTAGGCAGCGTATGGAGGTAGTTAACAAAGGAAAGCCGTCAACATAGGAGGTTATGTTGCATTGTAATTAATACAATAATAAAATGAATGTTATTGTTGGTCGATTAATAACCATAATACCAAATAATGTAAATACCAAATAATATAATCGATAAATATATTCTTTAGAGTATAAAAATAAATTAACTAATTAGTCATATGTAATAAAGTATTTGTAATTATATTTATTAATTGATTGGCTCATTTTGGATAAGAAGCAATAAAAGTTATTATCCTTTTTAATTATATAATCATTATATAACGTCTTTATAAACTAATTATGAAGGCCATAAAACTAGTTTTCTGCAAAATTATCCCATTACCTTATCAAATTTTTGCCAGAGAAAAATTGATAGGTTTTATTACCGTCGTACTTAGAAGTAACACTTAGCTATTGGCGACGGACCTTGTTATTCTGATCCGCGACCCAGTACAAGGGCGAAACTTGAGCTGGTTCTCCAATCTCGAAACTTCAACACTTCGCTAAAATTAGAAATTTTAATCCCACTGATTTTCGTGCTTCATATTTGCTACACGAAACGCGTTTAATGGAATCAGGATAAGAACACACACCTTCGGCTACATCTCAACTATCACAGCCATCTAATTACTACTATATCACTTGATCCCAGGATACGGAGACGGGTTATCAAAGGGATCAACTAATTAATTGAAGGAAAATCATTAAAGTTGAATCACAACCCCCGATGATAATTATCACTCGATGAAAAATGACTCGCTTTCAGCTAACTCTCCAGAAAATTTCTAAGCAATAATAATTAGAGTAAGTTTAAAAAAATTGTTCTTTAATTTCAACTCCTTAAATTTTAGTTAGCAGGGAAAAAATTGTTTGTTCTAAAACTTCAAGTTGTAAGATAATTAACTGGTAATTTTCTTCTCATCTTCCACGAAATGGAATATAATCGATAATTATAGTGAAAAATTGAAAATTTAATCCCTCTCTTCAATTACCGAAGAGAATTCGTAGAGCGCTGTTGTTCTCAAAAAGAGTCGTATCCGGTGTCGATCAATAATATGTTGCTTATTTTAGGTTGGTGTAAATTCTCAGAAGAGGAGGGAACGTTTTATCGGCTAATTCCTTAATTTTTCCTGGAAAATACGTGGGAGGATTCCCGGAGAATTTTCGAGAAACTCCTACGTAAACAGCTTCATAACAGGGATGTAATTAAAGAAAGGCGCATCGAGCTTCCATTTTTAATAAAGAAACTAGATATAGCAGTGGGGTATTATGAAAGCACAAGTTACCGCAAATAAATGCCGTAGGAGTTTAGTTTCACCAAACGCCTCCTCGTTATTAAGAAACTTCAATTAGAAGAAAACGTATAAGTGTAATTAATTACACCTATAAGACACGAAATATGCAAATAAAAATAATTTAATTAGGTACCACACAAAGTGAAAGGATACATCCTTTAATTAATTCTTCTCCTAATCGATTTCTAGGAAAATAGATGTATTAAATGTTGTGGGCGTTATGACACACAGTTTATGCCGGTAAAAAGATAAAGTTTAAAAAAATTGTACGAAAATCCAGTCGAACTAGAAATGGTGGGTATGTGTATGTATGAGTATATATATATATATTAAACTCTAACAAATAATTTTTAAATGATGCCAGAATGCCAACAAAATTCTAGAAATACCTTATCAAAAATCACAGGCCAGTACAGCTACTAAGAATATTGAAACAAAAATTACAACTAAATATTACATTGTCAAAATTTTAAAAAAAGGAATACTAAAAGACGCAAATAATTAATTATTGAAGATTATGGTAGATATTTTTTACATAATATGGTAGATTTTTATTCTATTTTTTATTTATTATGGTAGATTTAAAAGTTTTGTTTGTTTATTTTATGCTTGAGGATTGTCTATGATTGTTTTATATAGTCATACTGTTTCTTGCTAGGTTTTTTTGGTTGTACAGTTTACATATGATGTGTGGAGAGTTAGAAAGTTGAGTTTATGTTTGTGTGAGAGACAATAACAAAAGCACTTATAAGTTAGATCATGAAGATACTACTATTGCTTTTCAAAAAAGATTTTGATCGGTTTAGGCAAAAATATATATACAGGGTGTTTCGAAGCTCTTGAGCAAAAATTTAAGGGGCATTATTTTATTGCTTTTTTAAAAATATTTTGCTTTTTTTTACAATATTTAATTCTTGCATTTGTATGTGCATGACAATATTGACTTTTAGATAATTATTTTTTTCAGTGGCAAAAAAAAAAAAAAAACATATTTGTTGACGCCATAACAGTACTACAAATTTTTAAATATTATGTGAGTTAATCTTTAGTTGCTTTAATATCATTTCATATCATACTTGTCCCGATTTATTTTCTTTTTCTTCCCTTTTTTGTAGTTTATTATTATGTATTATTGGTCTTCCAACTGTATTTTCTATTTAAAATATTAGGCTTTCTTTTCTGCTCTTTTCCCTCTTATAGTGTCATATTTTCATTAGAGTTTGGATTTTAGGTTTTTAACTTTCTTTTTACAAAGTTATCACTGAGTGTGAAGGTTTGATCACTGATATATGTATAAACACGCCAGCTGTTTTAAGCCGGCGGCAATATTAAAAGACTTTATTTCCTTTTTGTTCATTTATTTTTTGTTGCATTATTAGGTCTCTTTTGTATACTAATTTTTTATACATACATACATATATATATATATATATATGTGTGTGTGTGTGTGTGTGTGTGTAGGATTTTTACATTTTGAGACGCCTTCCAACACTAGATAGCGCCACTTGTTCTTTTGGCTAAAAGCGCAAGCACGGCAAGCGCAAGCTAGATGGAAGAGGACGACCAACAGAGAAAGACGTGAGATCTGATAGCTCTTTAATATGTATAATCAATAGTTCCATTTTAACTTAGTAAATACTGTACAATAATATATGGTTTAAGTAAATGTCATCTTCTAAAAATCCACTTTGTTATTGAATCCAGAAAACCCCTAGACATCTTTAAAACGAGCCATGTACCCCACTTCTGTAGTTAGGATTCTACTCTCTCTCTCTCTCTCTCTCTCACACACACACACACATATATATATATATAGTCGAACCTCTATATAACGAGCCTCTATATTGCGAATTTTTCTATATAGCGAACTTTTTCTTGGAACCAAGAACATTTCACGATTTTCTTCGTAAAATAACCTCTCTGTAGAGAAGTGCATTTTCTATATAACGAACTTTCTCTCTTGAGTTTCAATTTTTTTTTCTTCCGATTTTTTGAAGTATTTCTGGACATTTCAAATTATTCTCTCTTTTAACATGCTTTATGGTGGTCATAAATTTTGAACTGTTTTTTATTGGGTGCCTAATTCGCCGAGAGCGATATAATTCTGGGCGTTTCATCCAAGAAGTGCAACCCTTAACTCCCATTGTCTAGCTCACTAGAAACATCTTCGATATCCCCTTTCACCCTCAGTGGAATTGCCTCGTGTCCTTGAACTAGTCTCCCGTTCATTTATAGCGTAAATCAGTCTTACGTGTAACTACGTTTCTTGTCGCTTTAAAAATGTCAAAACGTAAGTGTTTGAGTATCAAACAAAAAAAAATAATTCTTCAGGAAGTGGATAAAGACATCAAGAAAAATGACATTGCTTTAAAATTTGATATTCCTCCAAACAGCTTATCAACAATTATAAAAAATCGAGATAAGCTACAAAATTATGATTCATCGAATTCTTGTTCAAAGGGTTTAAGAACATGTGTCTATGAAGATGTCGACGAGGCAGTTTTGAAGTGGATACACACAATACGAGATAAAAATGTTCCGATCTCTGGACCTTTCGTAATCGAGAAAGCTCTTCAATTGGAGAAGGCATTGGGATACTACCAATTTCTGGGTAGCAATGGATGGCTAGAAAAATTTAAGAAAAAACACGGAATTGTAGCAAAAGTACAATCTGGGGAAAGTAAAGATGTTGATGATAATGATATTAAAAATTGGATAACAGAGACACCGAGTAAAATTTCAAAAGACTATAAGCCAGAAAACATCTTTAATGCAGATGAGACTGCTTTATTTTTTCAATGCTTGCCTCAAAAAACATTAACATTTAAAAACGAAAGATGCTTTGGAGGAAAACATAATAAAGCAAGAATAACTGTTATGTTAGGAGCAAATATGACTGGACATCAGAAATTAAAACCACTTGTTATAGGATGAAGCAAAACTCCAAGATGTTTCAAAGGCGCAAAATCTTTGGAAGTTGATTATGACTTTAACAAAAAATCTTGGATGACGTCAGAAATTTGTGAAAATTGGATTCAAAAGTTGGACAAACGGATGGTTAAAGAACGTCGCAAAATTGCTCTTCTTTTAGATAATTCTCCTGCCCATCCGTAGGAAATCAACCCAAAATTGAAAAATGTTACAGTTATTTAGTTGCCACCAAACTCCACATCAAAAATGCAACCACTGAATCAAGGGGTGATAAAGAATTTTAAAGTACACTATCGCAAGAGGATATTGCGAAAAGTTATCACTGCTCTTGAAAACAATCAATCCATGCCAAATCTCAATTTACGAGAAAGTATTTCAGAAATTTCGAATGCGTGGAACTATGATGTTACAGATCGTACCATTCATAATAGTTTTACCAAAGCTGGATTCTTTGTCTGCAGTGAGAGTTCGGAGAGTACTGAGGAAGAAGACGATATTCCCTTTGAAGAAATGAAAAAATATGAATAAAGCTAAAGGAAAAACAAGGAATTACGGATTCTGTGCTGTTGATGGGTTTCTTTTTCTTGATTCAGAAGCTAAAACCTCGAGATCACTAACTGAATCGGATATACTGAACAGTGTGACAAATAAAAACAGTATAGCAATGGATTGAAATGAAGACGAAGATGAAAATGAAAACGATGATAATGCAGAAATCAATAAACCTTCGTGTGATGAAATGATAAATTCATTTGAAACAATTCGACGCGGATTACAGTTTGAAGAAAATACGCCTGAAGGGATTTTTGGTGCATTGCAAAGATGTGAAGTGTATTATGAAACAAAGCATTTTTTCAAACAAAAAACTCGAACAAAATTAACAGATTTTATGAGTAATTAAATTTAATTACTCATAAATCATTCAATGTTTTTGAAATTTTATTCATGTTCTATTCTGTACATTCTGTAATAGTTAACTCAAAAGTGCCCTTCAGAGTATCTGGTAGAATGTACCAACAGATTTCACTGGAAAACTGATTCTTTCAATGAATAAGAGGCTGCAAGCTATGATAGTAGAAAAAGGACACCACACGAAAAAATTAGTAGTTCTTGTTTTAAGTTTATTGTTATTTTTTTATTATATTGTAAGTCTCCAAGGTTTTCTTTTTGTTCTGAAAGTAATATAATCTCCATTCTCTTTATATTTGTAATTTAATTATAAGTTTTATTGCAGTCAATTAATACTGTTTGAATCATCTTAGAAATTTGGTTAGTTTGAATTTTCTTTTACTTTAAAAGTACATCAAGGTACAAAATCTTTAGACAATGACACATCAACTAAAGCTACTGCTCAATTATGTTTTTTTGATTCAATCTATACCATCTTATAAAACTCCTTAGTGGCCACTGTAGCCTAGTGGTCATGGTCGTGAACTCACGACCAGTGTTATTTCCGTCGAATCGAGAGTTCGAACTCTTGATGCCCCTAAAGACCCGCCATGTAGCCGGAGCTAAAGCAAGTTTAATCTGTCGAGGCTCAAAGTCCCCCATGGGTGTGGAAGTCTCGAGAGTAGGGTACTAGCTCCTCATCACACACACACTTAGCCGAGGTTCAAAATTACGAGGCCTGTTGCCAATAATCCTGGTGATACTTCAAAAAGCGACATGAATAAAAAATCAATAAATGCATAAAATTAATTAGACAAATACTGAAGGTGTTAAACATTTTTGTTTTTCCTTGAATGGTTATAGACTATAGTCTCATGTTTTAAGGAGGATTGGAATTTATAGAAAATAGTTTATAAAACATTTTGCTTTAAAAGCGACACGTGGTTACAGGAATTTTTATTAAATATATAAAAGTCTTTAAGAGATTTACCCTTGAAAATGGATGCTCTTTTAGTTAAGTGTTTTCAGATGTAAAAAAAGACAACTGTATACTTTATTGGCTTCAAATTAATGTTAATCTGATTCTCGATAAAGTATCTCATTTCTTTTTTTATCTCAAAAATTAACTTTGCTTGCTAAATTGGCTCTTAATTATCTCGAGCCTTCGTAAACTATTACTAGAATTTGAAACCATATATTTTTCTATTGAACCATATATCATTTCTCTATTTTTACATCAAATTTACACATACAAGCATTATCTGTTCTTCAAAGAAAATATAATTTCTGTGTGCGTGCGTGAATGATGTGTGTGTTACATTCAACCTGCAAATAATTGTTTGTTCCTCACTTTTTAATTTTTACCTTAAAAGGTTTTTCTCTTTTTTTTCCTGTTCCTTGTAAAGGGAAGGGGGTATATTTATTATAAAAAATATATGAATAGAATACATATTTATGCCGAATACTGCATAATAAAATGAATATTTCAATAAATTTTCTGATTTTACTTTTTGATTTGTTATAAAACCCTTTTTTATTATTATTTTTATTTTAGAATTATAAAAGGAAAAATTACTTACCAACATCATTAAGTTCTAAGCGATGCAACACCTTTATAGCTAAGAATCATCATTAATCAATCAAGAATTCGTCCTAATGATATTTGAATTGATACAATTTATTCGTCTTGCAAATCATGATACACTTTTAGAGACAAAGCAGTAGTTTTCATGTTTGACGACATGTATTCTTTGGTATAACAATACATTTATTTAAATATATGGGAATTAATGTTTGTTAAATATGAACTTTTAGCAAAAAGGCTGATTATTAGAACCTTGAAATCGAGTTCCGATCCTAATAAGACAAGTAGTTTTTGAGTCTAAGGTACAGTTCTTGGAAACTCGAAGAGATTTTGAGGACGAATCCTAAGCTGTATGATTATGTTGAACATTAGAATTTCGCGCGATCAAAACTTTGAATTTTAAAAATATTACTCGTACATTGTTTGATATTCCCCCTTAGACTACCTTTATTTTGTCGTCACGATAAATAATAAGCATTTTATTCTTGGCAGATGCGAGAGTTATCCAGAAAGTAAGAGAGTTATCAAGTTTCATAAAAATCAAAAAGGTACTACATGTTTTGAAAAATTTACAGATTCATATATCAAATTTTTATTTTTAAAAAAATTTACAAATATTTATTAATTCATGAACCGTCCTCCGTTATATTTTGAAAAATTTACAAATTCATATATCACTTATATATACTTTCAATAAAAGAGTCTCTCGGTACCTTTTTAGTTCATTGAACCTCATCACCGACGTTGAGAAACCTTTTCCTACCCATAAATGACTTCAGAACAATGAAAAGAGGAGAATCTGAAGACACCAGATCAGGACTGTGAAGAAGTGTTTGATGATGGCTTAACCGAATGAGCCCAAGAGTTGTTTTTTTTTTTTTCATTGGCTGTGGGAAAATGGGCATTGTCATGCAACAAACGTAATCTCTTCGGTAACATTCCTCTTTTTTTGTTCTGAACTGTACTCCATTATATTTTTAAGATTTCACACATCACTCAACATTAATTGTCCCCTCCCCCAGCAATGAAAATTCATTAAGGAGAATCCCTTTATAATCAAGACAGAGGCCCTGGTTTTTGGCCGATACAAGTGGTTTTGAATTATTTTCTGCCACTTTAAACTCAAGACAACACTTGCACACGTTAGAACGGTTCATGGCACCATACTCAAATACAGTTTTTTTTTTTTTTTTTTTTTTTCGTTAAAATTCTGGAACGGCTCGTTACTCTTCGCGAGAATAAACCAGATTTCTCTCCTGAACAAGTCACTTGCTGGATTCGGAATCGGGACAATTGTTTCTACATGGCATTACAACAAGAGTTTTCAACCGACTGATACAAACAAGCCCGCATTCTACTCCCAAGAAGATCAGGCAATACTTGGAACGCAGCACTGTTAAGACTAGGCATCACTGCCTTCAAGATCCCCTTGATCTTGAACGTAGAGCCTGCCAACTTTGTTAATGGTTGGTTAATTACAATTTCTGGCGATGTGATGGTGGTGTTAAAGGGTGCAAGAGCCACATGTATCCATGATGTGCCAAACAAAGTACGGGGTCATGATGCTCCTACCTAAAGTCCATGACATCCCCCAACCTGGAAGGCCAGTCCCCTAATATAATCCCCAGGAGCAAGATGCCCAGCTATACCCCCAGATACTGGGTACCCACTTGAGTCGCCTCTTACAATATGCGTGAGAGACTGTGGTACTATTCTTTCACACCCGGTCACCATAAGGGTACACGAGTATAATATTTGGCACTGAATCTTCTTGGATATATTGTGTTAAACACAAGGTCAAGATATAACAATTTTTTTTAAGATAAAATAATTTAAATTTTATACGGAAGATCATTAACAAAGTAAAGTTTTATAAGGTTATATGTATGCGGGGTAAAACCAATATCATGTTGGAAATTAAAAATATTTGGTTGGGGATATTCCCTAACCAAGTCAATTAAAGAAAGATTAAATTATTAAAAATGTCCGTAGCGAACAGAATTAATAGCAGAGCATTCATTCAAAATGTGTCTCATAGTCAGAGGATAAACACAATGATTACTGTAGCGTAGGCTATAAATAATCCCTCCACAGACTTGTTTTGAACCCAGCTTCCCATTCATTGAAAAGATATAGCTTAAAAGCAATAAAGAACAAAATCAGGTGCGGCAAAGTTGAATTCTCTTTGTGAGGTATTGTTGATCCATGTCATGGATATTTTGGGAATTTATGGCCTAGCTGTGTGATGGCCGACACCGACTTGCGCGGGGGAAAGACGGACATTGTCCGACCTGAGCGAATAGTGTTGCAGGGGACAAAACGGAGTTTCTCTTTGATTGGGTTGTTCTTTGAAAAAAGGAAAATAACTCAAAAGGAAGGCGGGGGAGAGACCTACCCGAGGTCTTAAAAAGGGTGAAGAAGAAAAAGAGGAGGAGGATTCCTGCTAAGGAGCGAGAAAGCGTTACAGCTATAAGTTGGAGGCGATTGCCTTCGCTTCGAATTGAGAACTTAATCGAACTACATCGAATACTGAGATATTGGTGTTTTTTTCAACTATATATGTTAGGACTTGTGCTGTTTAGATATATGCGATTTGCCTCAGTGCTATGTAATTAGATGTGTTATCAATCAGTGTTGTAAAAAGAATCCAGGCGGAAACGATTAAATATAAGTTAATCTTAACTTTGTTAAATAAAGAATTATCGCCTCTTAAGCTGTGTGATCCCTTGTTTACCACTTCATTCTACGCATTCAGGGATCACGACGTTACATTACACATAGGAGGATAGAGTTGTTAATGCGTAAATCTCGTGCGACCGATACGTTAAAGTGTTACCAAAACGTCCAATCATTTACTTGAAAATTAATTCGAATGATAAATGATAAGTTTTATATGATACAGTTTATTGATTACTTTCAGATTCCATTGATCTTACCAGTGATTATGAATTGATCATTTAATGTATTTAATAGCATCATATTATTTAACGGATGGAGATTTCACCAGATGCAGATTTAGCAGAAATAACGACTCTTTCGTTGCCCTTGATACCCACGCGAGAGGGTAATCAATAAAATATTAATTCGATTTTTTCAAACTTTACATTATGAATTATTTTAAATCTATCAATGGCTGATGGAAGAGATGAATTATTTGGATGATTTAAAGATGGTAATGCACTCATGGAATTTATGAATATAATAAAATTTTCATGTCATTTTGTTATAATCGACGCATGACATATTGTCTAACTCCTGATGAATTGCAGAAATTTCAGCGGTAAAAACTGAATATGAAGGATCTGTTGAAAAGAATGAAAATGAACTATTTATGAAATTTTCAAAGCTTTCAGTAACATGTAATGTTGGAATAGAAGCCACACAATACAGCTGGTTTTCATAATTTAGATGCAAACCTGATGAATATCTGTAATGTGGCGAATATTTGCATCTATACGTTATACGAAAAATGTTTTATTTCTCACTTTTACATACCTCATCACACTGTGCTGTCTTACGTTGAATTGTACTACGCTAAGTTTGTTTTGCGCTGAATTCATAATGCACTTAAATGTCCGCTCTACAATGTCCGGTCCGAAATTGTCTATACACCACCTAATTTATGATGCACTTTTTGATTAATGTTCTTGAAAATTTTCATTAAATTCTAAAAAATAGAATGTCTAAATTTTTTTGATATTTCTTCAATGTTTGGAAACCAGTGAGTAAGGATTTTTGAAAATATGCTAATTTTTTCTAGCGTTTTAGCTCAATAAATTATCATTCTCCCTGCGTTTTTTTTTCTGAAGTTAAGTCTTAAATAATATATTGATACAATTTTTAATTGAGATCAATTCAAGTGTCAATAAAGGGATATTTATGTCCTTTTGTTTTGAAAAAAGTAATTTCGAGTGTAGTCCTATGTTTAAAAATGGGGACTCTCCAAAAGGCTTTGCTCCCGTTGGGGTGGTGGAAATGTTAGGAGAGGGGATGCCAGCTCAGGTGTCGTCCTCGTCACTTGACCGAGGTTTAAAATTACGAGTTCCATCGCCAATAACCCTCATGTTGCTTCTAGTGCGACGTTAATAAAAACTAAACTAAACTAAAAATCTCCAAAAGGTTCATAATACCAATAATCTTCCTCAAATTAATAAAATTAAGTTCTTAAAGTTCAATTAAGTGATCCTCATGAGTTATCAGTGGTAGAATTCTAGAATGACTTTAACTAAATTCACTGATTACAAAAATTTTTATGCCTACTTAAACGCAAACAAATACCATTTTGTGAAAAATAACTCATTCCACAGAGTGTGATCACTATTTAAATTCAAAGAATTTCTTTAGATTCAAAGCATTTGTATATAGTTCTATGTACTTCAAAATATTATGTTATTTTGTTTGACAAGTTGGAGAAAATAAGACAGAATAGAAGACACGAAATCTCTTACCGCTGTCGTCTTAATGTTATTTCAGAAAAATATAGTGTGATTATTTAGTGACAGATTTCGTAACTGGAATGAAGTGTTATTCAATGAATCTTTTCAACTCTACTTAGAAACACTATACTTCAGAAACACAAACAAGCACGACATCATAAGCAAAAACACACAATTGATTTACTTATATCACGAAGTCTGAACATCATAAGTTTATCATAAATCAGTTGTTTACTTATTATCGGGACAGCTGGTTGAGATGTATAAAATTTCCTTTTTGATGTAAAATCATTGTCCTCTTATTGTGTCAACGTTGCTCTGTTTTCTGCAGATCTAAGCAAATGAAAAGAGGTTTAAATTTATTAAAGAGAGGCTTTTATCTTTTTAAAAGTTTGTAACTGAGAGACATTTTTTTTTGTTGTTGTTGTTGTTCAGTGTATTACGAGGCTATGAATAATCAAGAGAGTTAAGTAGATGTTGACAAGGACCACAGCAAACCGATTAATATGTCATTTTTTAATGAGAACTAGCTCGCACAAAATATATAGGCGCTCTTCGAAACTATCTTAACTCTAGTGAATTGATCAATTGGGCATAAATATTTCTTTAAAAAGTTCATTACTATGTGTTTGTTTATTTCGTTCAGTATTCATGCTTATTAAGCCCACCATATATATACGAGTATGTGTGTGTATGTATATATAGGGTTTGTACAGTGAGTATGAGGACTGACTTTTTCCAGCCAATAGAAAGTGGGAAGGAGTGAGTAGATCTCACTCAAAGTGAAAGTGTGTTTAGTGCTTGTGTCGAAAATGAAATGCCATGAACCATCGAGCTGTGTTGTGCCATCAAATTTTGAGTTAAGATGAACAAATCTGGTATGGAAATTTTCGGTATGACTGTTAGACTTACAAGGACGAAATCGTATCCAGAACACGTATTTCTGAAAGGCACAAGAAACCAGAGATGGAAGGAAAGTCATCGATGTTATTGTCTTCTTCGATGCGAAAAATATGATTGACAAGAAGTCTGTGTTTGCGGAACAAACTGTCGACTGTAAACTTTATGCAGAAGTACTCGAACGCTTCAGGATTAGGTCCGCTGTGTCCAAAGGAAATTGCAGATACCTGGATGCTCTATCACGACAACGAACTTCAGTCACACGTCACGAATTGTGAGAGAAATACTGACCAAACACAACGTCGAAGCACTGCTTCAAGTACCTATATTCCAGATCTGACTCCCATCTACTTCTTTTTGTTCACTGGGATATAAAAAAACATCTGAAAGGACATAGTTTCGAGACGATTGATGTGGTTCACTGTTTCGATTTGGTGCCTGAGCTTCCTTGCGATTTCCAACTTCCAAGGTATGCATGAAAACTAAAAAAGCACTGGAATCGGTGTATTGATTGTGAGGTTGAAAATAACCAGGTTTACGGCTTCCAGTTACTCTATACCAAAAGTCTACAGTGAATTTAAGTATTCTATTCACTTTTTTGATTACTAAAAAATGACGCTAAGACCTGGTAGAATGATACGTATATTTAGGTAGACATAGGCTCTACCTCGCAGCTTTTCGCCTGTTTAGAATTGGTCTATCATTTTATTAATCGGGATGTTAAAAAAAAAACCCAGTAAAGTGATATTTTACTCATGAACTTTAGTTTTGAGCGTTCAGTTAAGTTGATTACTGTTAGATTAATTGGTTAACTCAGATAGATTACAGATGCACAGATCATGACCATTACTTGGTTCGTCGTTCTTTTGTTGACCAGCGTTCCCTTTCAAAATTTGTAGATAAAGAATTGGATCTTCGATTTTGATTACTATAGGCAAGTTTTTAACCAATCAATTTTTATTTTATAATTATATAAGTTGAAAAGAATCCATTCAGCTATTTTCATTGCAAAGGCACCTCAATCAGAATCCTTCAACCACATATGCCTCTATACTAATGGAATTCTCTTATGTTGGCACATTTTTTAAAAAAAATTCTCAAAATAGTTTATCTTCATAATTCTGATATTTAAAGTTATAAGAGGTCAAATATAAATTTTTAACATTTTTTTATTATAATAAATTTAGAATCTGGAAATTTTTGAAATAAATAAGAAATTCTGTTTGTCACTAAAACTATATTTTTCTCAGCTTAACAGTGATAATAATTTAGATAAATTAATTAAATATTAGAAAGGAGAGACTTGATTGTTTGTTTACTTTGAAATAAGAGAAATCTAGCAGATCTTTCGCTAAGATATTAGAAGTCTTACGACAGTGATTTATTTATACATCTATTGAAATTGAAAGACAACCATAAGAAAGAAAACACCAAAGGAAAACTTAAAGATTTGCCGTCACGAGAGGGGGAAATACTATAAGATAGCTCACCATAACATATTCAACTACAGAAATTGTTTGTAAAAATTGATTAATTGTTAGTAACAAAATAATTTGCGATACTATATATCAGTCTAGTAATTTTGAATATCTAACTAGATACTAATGATCATAAAGCAAATCCCAGCGTCAGAACGAAAATGTTGATTTGAGGAAACAATCGATTGCAGTCTATTTTTAGATGGAAAATGGAAGTTACATAGTTTCGACAAGTGGGATTTTTATTAGCATGATCTTAGAAGAATTTCCTTTCAAAACATTAATTAAGGAAGCTAGAAAAAGTATAATAACGTGGATATTCTTCTCTTTTAATGACATTTATTCTCTTGAATAATTTCAATCAGAAAAAATTTCAATTGCATACAGTTGTATTTTAGAGATTTTATTTTGCCTAGTGCAAAATTATTGGAAAGAGAAAAATGAATTTATTATTAAAATAAAATTCGTGCCAAAAATAAATATAGCATCAAGTCCATAACTCTTAAGCATTCGATTGACTAGCTAAAAAACTCAATCTTATATCTGTATAAAAATTGCAAGCGAGACAAATTTTCCATAATAGAAAACATTATTTTTTAACTATATTTACGACTAAAGATGAGTTGTATAAAACTGATCCTGAGCTCTGTCATGAACTCTATAATTTTAAAACTTCCGTATGGGCTAAGATGACTCTTTTGAATTTTATATTGTTTTCATATTCAAACATTCCCATGTAATTTTGTGTGAGTTTATAAACATAATGATAAACATCATGTTACAAAAAATTTCAACTTTCAACTCACATTTCATCGATGCCCTTTGTATTTATATCTAGCCTTGAAAGTTTTTTTTTAATAAATTGTCTTTTATAGTAGATATTTTAATTATGTATATATAAAGATGTATTGTTTCTATATTACATTTATTTCACCTTTTCCGTAAAATTTCAGAAATTTCATTAAATTTAAAAACAATGATAACTAGTCAAAGACAGTAAAGTTATTAACAAAAGTCTGATTATTTTAAAGTAGTTATTTGATGTTGAATACATATCGTACCAGCTTTCCATTGTTATAATGAATGCGTATTGTATCTCATTTTCTTTATAATGATGAATGTGCATTGTTATTTATTAAAATACATGAATAAAAATCTACGATAATTAGTTGTACCCGATTTATAAAAATGATTTGCAACATTTAAATTTCATTGCTTAAAATAATTCTAAACTTTCTCTGGGTTTTTTTTCCCCTTTTATTTATCTATTTTGTAATCTATCACATTTTATTGGGCATGCAAAACACAACTCTTCGACCTTACTGTTGATTTTGGAAAAGTTTAAAATACATTAATCAAAAAGTAATTCTTTTCTATTCAGAATTTATTAATATTTTTTCCTTTTTGCAGTATTCATCTTCAATTTTTTTTTTTCATCGTATACAGGAGGTTTCGAAACTCATGGGCAAAAATTTAAGAAGTGGTAGAAAACATCTAAACAAGCAATTTTCTCTATAGATTGCATAGACGGAGAGCAAGCGGTGAGCCGCTCGAACTGTTACTGTCACATGAAAGAACGAAACACCAAACGGATAGGAAGGAGGTGAATACTAAATAATATTATTGACATTAATGTGTCAAAATTACAGAAACTTTTCAAAAGAGCGACCACCTGTGGTAATGCAGGATTTACATCTGCGATGTAGTGAGCTGTGCACTTCTTCAAACACGCTCGGCATTTCTCGGATGGTGCCTGTAACAACAGAAATCCTGGCTACTAGGTCCTCGTTGGAGTCGATGGGACTTTCGTATACGAGGCTTTTCAAATGTATCCACTAGAAAAAATTCAGACAAGAGATATCGGGTTAGAGTAACAGAGGAGGTGTGGGCCCACCACGAGGAATTTAGTATCTAAAGCTCTCTGCACATCTAAGGTGAAATGAGTTGGTGTTCCATCGTAATGGAACCACATACGTGCTTGTATGTTGGCTGCAACAAGTTGAAGTAAATCTGTGAATACCTCTCGAAAAAAAGTGAGGTATCTTCTGCCCTTCAGTCGGAATGGCAAAAGGTTTGGGCCGATCAAATGTTCACCCACAATTCTAACACAAACATTTACACTGAAACGCTTCTGATACGCATGAGGACGTATGTCCGTATGAAAGTTGTGCGTATGCATGAAGGTTGTGCGTATTCGAAATGCCTTCATGATAAAAGGTGCATTCATACGTGAATAACACATGTGCTCTAAAATCAGGCTGCGCTGATAGTTGTTGTAAAAACCAACGTGCAAACTCGACAAATGGCATATAATCTGCACTTTTTGTACATGGTAGGGGTGTAGTCCTTCGTCCTGCAGTACTCGCGAAACAATCGAGTAGGGCACATTTACAGCACTTGAAACCTCTCGCATGCTAATATACAGACGATCTTCCAATCTTTACAGAATGATAACTTGTGGCGTCCGCTCACTCCTTCCACGCCCTGTATCATGCATGCCAGTGAAAAAGGATCCCATTTCACACAGGCACTGATAGAATCGTTCGAACACTTTTTAGTCAATCCTGTGTCTTCTCGGGAAAAGCTGCCTGTATAATCTTTTGGTTTCCAGAGCGTTCCCATTCGCAAGACCATACATAAAATACATGTCCACCTTTTTCTGATAACTGTGCTAGAATTAATATATATATATATATATATATATATATATATGTGTGTGTGTGTGTGTGTGTGTGTGTGTGTGTGTCTCCCCCTGCACCCCCCACACATTCTACATTGGTTTGCTCTAACACAAAGGGCTGGTTGTCTAGGGGAGTAATTCCATTACCGTATTCTATGATGACTTCGTACTATTTATCAATTCAGTGATGAGGCTTGAAGTTGTCTTCCTTCGTTTATTACAAAGAGAGATGAAGAGAGAGAGAGAGGAAAAATATCTACTAAAGCTGCTATGTACAAGTTTATATATTTCTAATAACTAGTTTATCGGAAAAGAACAGATGGCATCCCAGGTTTATCGCATGTCGGCGATGGGCGTTGGAACGCGCGCTGGCGTTCGGAGTTCAGCTTCATCGGAGAAGAGAAGAAGAGAAAAGAAGAACAAGAACTAAACATCTCTCAGTTTTATTCAGGAATTGGGAGTGCTGCGTGAGCTTATATATATATATATATATATATATTCAGAGATAGAGAGCGAAATGCATTTAATTTATTTTTATTACAGGGCAGAATAGCTATAAAATTTAAAAGATACAAAAGAAAATAAAAATTTCAAAAACTGCCAGGTGTGACATTTTGTTTGAATATACACTTTTCTTTCAATCATTAAACATATTTTAGAATATTTAATAATGACGAACAATTTAAAGTTATTGTGTTAAAAAGTAGTTTTATCGTTGTAACAACGAGAGAAAACATGCTACCGTGGAAGCCTTATGAAAATTACCAGGTAGCTCAAGTCAATACATAGTACTAAATATTCAAAATATATTCCACTTGATAATCTAAAATAATCAAAATTAATGAATAAATTTATCCCACATATCCAGAAGTCTTCTCAGTAGTTACTATTGATGCAACTTACGTCGCTACATTTAATGCCGCAAATAGGCTGATATACGAAGGAAAAATCGAATATCAAATCCCAAAACAAAAGAAAATTTTGTTAATCGCCTGGATTAAGGTGGCAATATATTTGTCCAAGCCCAATATTGCCTTCTCACTAAACCCTACATAGAAATTGACTATTATAGGGGAGGCGTAATGACCCAGACTAGAATTATGATTAATGGTAAAATGAAGCCCTGATACTGGATATTGGTTCGATAACAGTATAGTGCTATCGTTCGGAAGTCATTTCAGAAAATTTAGCGCTATTTTGAAATGTGTTCAAAGTCCTTTCGTAACGGTTCGTATTCAGAATTATAATTTTATCAATGGATAAAAGCTAAGAGAATAGAATGAGTGAACTAGTCTACAAGTTCCTTGAATTTAAAATCTTGTTGCTCATGCAGGAAATATTGTTGACTGGCTGTTTACGGTTGACAGTTCATCACCAACTACAGTTACGTTTTCGATCAAGTCAAGGAATAAAATATTATGTTAAAAAATAAGGTTTTTTTTTTTTTTTAAGAAAGCACAACAGGAAACCAAAAAATGTTAACAACTCAAAATAATATAGGATTAATACCTAAGAAATTAATACAAAATGTACTAACTATAAGTGGAATTCTACTTATTACATAATAGAGAAAATACTAGAGTTGCAAGATTTAAAAAAAGCACAATAGCGTTAATTGATAAGGATATTCGCATTTCATTCCCAGAAGAATGGACTATTTGTAAGAAGTTGTCTATTGTTTTTAAGCCTTTCGAAGAAGTGACTAAATTAATTAGAGCAGAAAAATGTGTGACCGGGAGTCAAGTTCTTATTTTAACAAAATGTCTTATTAATATTTGAGAAAAAAATCTAAAAGCAAAATTTTAACTCAATTGTTTCTTAACCGTAGTTAAACAACTTTCTCAAGAGACTATTCTTTCGAATGGGTAATGTAGAATTTAATAAAACAATAGCAGTAACAATCTTTTTGGATTATAGATTTAAATTCTTAAGATTTTTTTTTTTTTAAAATGAAAAAGCAGTGGAAAAAATAAGAGAGATTTGCATAAATATGGTTGCCAAAGAATTGGAGCAAACCATAGCAAAACTGCAATCGAAAATGCAGCCTCAACTGGAAGATCATAGATATTGTCTATAAAGATTGAATAAAATTAAGTCGTATCATCCTAGAGTCCAACAAGTAACAAAATCCTTTCTTTTTAAATTAAAAAAATTAGTAATTTTTACATTTGTGAACTATTTTTTTCTTCTTTTAAGATACAAAACTTTCTATTGCAATAGCTGAAATTTATAGATTTCTGGTTGAAAGTTTTCTACACCGTGATCAAAAGATTCATTATTGTAGTGGGAAGAAAACCATTTTCTTTTTCTAGCCCTAGGTAAATTTGTAAATGGAAATTTTAGTATGGTAGTCATGCGAAAGACTTTTTTCTAATGCTGGTTGTATAATTGAAGAGAAACGTTCTCGTCTAAGCTCAAAACATTTTCAAGCTTTTATATTTTTAAAAACATTCATTTTTCTTACGAATACATTTAATTTGATTATATATAACTACTAAAAATTTTATTATATTGATGCAAATGTATAAAGCTAAAATGTTTTAGCTTTTTCAATTCAATTAGAATATTTTGATTCTGAATATTTCCTGACATAATTTTATCTTATTTTAAGTGTTAGAAATATATATTATAAAGTTCGGCCGATGAGATAATATTTTTAAAAAGATAAACTTGTAATCATATTATCAAATTTTACTTGTATGTCGTTCTGTTTTTCTCCTTCAGCTTTTTATACACTTCACTGATTAATATGATTAATAATAAACGGTATATATGAAATAATATATATATATATATAACGGTATATATGTAATATAATATGATTATAATAATAAACGGTATATATGTAAGTTTCTTATTAACACAATAAATAGAATTACGTATGGGTATATCTTATCAAAGATAGAATTTTAAGAAATTTACATGAAAAAATAGTTTTTGCACCATTTTTTCAGGGTTCTCTTCAAAAATGTATTTAGTGCTTATTGATATAAATTCATTGGTATATTTCTTTTTTTTTCTTCCTGTAATTATAGTGTACTATTGTTTATACTATAAATGGTAAGACTTGAGAGAAAATGCATGAAAAAGAGTCAGTTGCGGCCGTGTTTTAATGCTATATAATTTTTAAATTATGTTTGTAATTTAAATAAATATTTACTATATTCAAAAACTATAACTGAGTGTTCACAGAAACTTTCTCTGAATTTTTATAAATTACAGTTGCTTTAATTTTTTATAAAGTGCTTGAAAATAAATATAAGCTTTTGATTTTTTTTCTTTTTTGTATTTATGTGTACAAATAAAAGAAAATCACATATGTATGTTTTTCATAAGATAAAGTACACAAACTGGTGAGAAAAATTCTTTGTAATTCTGCATGAATGTTGTTTTAAAAGCAAGTTTGAAACATATTTAAAATATTTAAAATAACATGATATATTAACTGAGATCTTAAACTATTTCAAATTTTGAAGGGGGATATTGTTATTTTGCTGTTATGAATTATAGGGCTTTTCACTGATTCAATAGATGCATTATTAATGAAAATTTGATAAATAGAACCCTTTGTAAATTAAAATTTTCAAACAAACGTGATGTGCCCTAGAGAAAAAATATCTGTACTTCCGTTTTTCTCAAATTTTTGGTACTCTTTTTCTCAAAATCTTCTTTAAGCATTGTGATGGTAATTTCTATATTGTCAAATGAGATTAGTTATGCAGCGAACGCATTTTTTGTTTAACAAACACTCACAAATTTTGCGTATAGCACAATATTTGTATAACAAAAAAAGTAAGGGAAATTTGAATAAAACTTTAAAATTCCTGAAATTTCTTAGTTATAAATTTCTAAATTATGTTAATGTTCGGTATATAATAATTGTACAAATTTTTCAAAATTATAAATGCAGTCGATTTTATGCAAAATGTACCTAAAGCCCGCGACTTATGTTAGAAAAAAAAAAAAAAAAGCTACTGATTATTAATTCCTCATACTCAATAATTTATGTATATAAAATGATATTTTCTTTAAATAAACAAATACATAAGTATACCTACATCCCTAGCGCTTGATCACGATATATCACATGTGCATTCAGTTTTTTTTTATAAAATCACGTACAGTTTTTATGGATCATGGGCCTTGTCTTAGATTATGTTTTCGCAGATAAAATCGCTTTGCTTTGATAGAATTTTCCTCATTCAGATAAAACAGCTTTATCAGTTATCATCGTTGTTTCTCTGTAAATGTCATATTGTTGGCACGTTCAAATACCTTACAGAGAAAACAATTTTCTCACACTGCTCATTAAATATTTTTCACTTGGAGGAAAAACATCAGCTAATTCAGACATTTATTATATATTTTTAAACCTTTTTAAACAAGCGCATTTCGAACGTCGTTAGTTTTGTAGATAGCTAGATTGCTTCTGCTGAAGAGAGGCGGTCTCTCTCTCTCTTTTATTCCAAAATATTCCTCCTAGTTGAGGTCGGATATGGTCTTCTCTCTCGTAAAATGAATTCTAAATATTTCCCAGCGAAGTAACAATCCTGCAGGCTAAATTAGTGAAACACATTTTTAATGAATTATTAGAAAGTACATCAAAAGTCTTAAAGCTGCATTAACCACATCAATTATCCGCCTCAAGTCTATTTATTAATTTTGAATGAAGAGGGAGGCCACATTATACATACATTTTGAGATCAGCAACTCGGTTTAGGCTTCATGGCCAAAGCGAAAGAGAGAGAAATTTTCCTTGTTTAGAATTTATGTGCAGGGATTTTCTTTAGATCATATGGTATTGGATGAAGGGATTCTAAGGGATTACAGTGGCAGACAAACAGTCTGGTAGGGATTATCCCTACAAGTCTGGATCTGCGGGAAAAGCTGATTTGGCAGATTTTACGAGCGCATCATTGCATGAATTAAAAGCCAAATTGGATTGGTATCAGAAAATAAGAATGAACTCTTTACTATGAGTTAAAAATTAGGAAAATGTGAAATCATTACACGCACGCACGCATATATATATATATATATATATATGCGAAGCTCGTTCGAAAAATGCCCGTGTTAGGAATGGAACATAGGGTTTTAGTAAGGAAGGGAGTGAGATAACTTTTTCTTTTCCGGTCGATGAGATCGTCTTCGCCTCCTTTGAAGCATATTCATCGGAAGCAGCACTTTGTTTTGATTGTTCTCGATTTCTAGTGTATAATAATAAATCCAACTTTCATCAATGGTGATAGCTCGACGTAAAATAACGACTAAAACTGGTCGCGGAACCAATCAAAACGAACTCATGAATCAGTGTCACATTTGCTTTGACGTCATTTAACAGATAGCAACACATGATAGCACTGTCAACGTGGCTTAACAACACCATCTACGTTCAAACATAGCTACTTTTTGAATTACGCTTGTATATAAGAACAGAATTCTAAAATTACTCGCAGGAAATGGTTTTAAGTCTAATTTTACCATGCATTTTTTCTAATTGTTTTAAAATTAACATCATCCACGCTAAGGCGAACACATACATATTAATTTTCAAGAAATGTATCAGAAAACAAAATCAATTATAACTAATTGAAACATTTCAACAATGTCAAATTTTGATGATAAAAAAAGTAATATCACTATAGTTTTATAAAGTTGTTGTCATAATGAAAAAAAAAAGACATTTAAAAATCAATGAGAACTCCAAAATCTTGCTTAATTTATAGAAATTAAAAATTTAGAACGTTTTTGGAGCAAAACATGTTGCTTTTTTTGATGAAAAGGGAAAATGAGTTAAAAAAAATCGAGTCTTTTATATAAATTTTTTTTAAAAAAAAAGAACATTTTCAAAAAAGATTTTCAAATATAATCTAATTCTTAATAGAAACGAAGAAAAAATATCGTATTGCGGTCAAAATATATTCTTGGGAAATATACTTTTACTTCTTTAAAAAACGATTTAGTTACATTGATCGTATGCAAAATAAGCCTCGAGGAAATGTAAACAAATACTCAGTGATCAGTTAAATCTCGCTTCAAGCCATCATTAAAACGTTTTCTTTTTAGTTTATTTTGCTTCTAAAATGTTTGCAAAATAATGCGGCCTTGGTTTAAAGCAAACATTTCAAAAGGCGCGACATATTAGCGGTTAATTTAAACATCTGGAAAATTTCTTACAAAATAATTTTTTTATTTCATTTAATAAAATTAACATTGCAAAAAAAAAAAAGCTACATAGTAAGCCACTGGAGACGAACTTCGAAATTCTGAACCAAGTCAATGACATTTGTGCTGATATCTGACTCTCCAAACTTCCACATTCAGCATTTTGAGTGCCTGTTAAGAGAATTAACTGGATTCATTATTACAAATAACGCAAAAATAGTCTAACTGAGTCACGAATACTGACCTTATAGGATTAATTCAGTACTCTACCGCCAACTACATTGCCTCTACCGTATGGAAGTTGGAGAGTAGGGTGCTAGTTTATCTGTCTTTCTTATCACTCGACTGTAGGCCAAACTTACGAGATTTCTTATCTATAGCTCTCATGTTGCTCCTAAATTACGATATTAAAAATCTATCGGTCAATCATTCAATCTACCCAGTTACATATATCGTATATTCCGGCGTATAAGCGTACTTTCAATACAAAAAATAATACGGATGCGCATTATACACTGGATATGAGAATGATAGTTTTCAAAATAATAAAAAGGTAGCATAAAAGTTAGATTCATACTTGTGTCTACATGCTGTTTATATAACAGAAATGACACACCATTTAAATTTTAAAAATTTCATTATAGAATAAAATAAAAAGTTCATCATATTCGTCCTCCGTTATATCATCAGGCACATCATCGAATTCTATTCCATCTTCACCATCACTGTCACTCTCATCCATAAGTAAATAATTATCTTTATATATTTGTGTGTGTGTTTTGTCTTGAGGCAGAAGGACCCACAGATCTTGAACAGACACCTCCAAGTCATGCACAGGGTGACACGGTGTTATCTGGCATTTCAGCTGGTCCCCCAAATGCTCTATAGGAACAAGTTCGGGAAGCAGATAGGCCAAAAAAAGAGTCTGACCATGGCGTAGAAAGTCTTGGGATTCTCAAGCTGTATGAGAACTAGCGTTATATTGCAGAAAAATTGCCCCTGGAAGACTATTGAGGAAAGGTCCCACGTAGAGTCGAAGAATATAATCAATATAACGCTTGTTCGTTAAGGTTCCACGTACCACATAAGCTACGATAGCCAGTCCATTCCATTACGTCTGCTGTGAGGACATTATGTTGCGCGACAGTGTGGTTAAATTGTACCGTTCACCAGGGCGCCTCCACACCCGTATGTGGTGATCATCTGTCCCCAAAACGAACAGAGATTCATCCCTAAACACCACGTTTTGCCAATCTGTATCATTCCACTTCGCTCTGGCTTGGCACCACTATAGTCAGAGTCGCTTATGTTTCGGTGTTAAATGCAGTACATGAAAAGGGTGCTTGGATTACAGATTCACTTCCGCAACGCGTCTGGAAATGGTTTGTTGAACAGTTGCTAATCCTACATCTGATCGAATTGTGCAACGAGTCATTGTGGGATCCACGAGCGCTTGCCACACAATCTTCTCACCTCGTCGTCTTCCTGGTCGCTCCAGACCCAGTTCTTCGCCCCCTCGTACCATCTCGTGTGCATTGCTTCCAATATGTTCTGATTGCATACTCCGAATGATCAATTTGGCAATCAAAACGGTGCGTCGACCTACCTGCACAGTTTTCATATCAATTATCAAACCTCTCTCATACTCTCTTAACTGAGCGAAACGTCTTCTCACATGTCTACTTGTCATTCTTCGCTTACTAAAGGTCTTCTAGAATCGGAATGTGATAAATACGATTATGAATCTTCCACTATGAGTTCCACGACCCAACTCCTGATTGCAGCGCCACTGCAAGATGTGTGGTCATGCGCATTGACACCAAACTTGGATCATTTTCATATCAGACATCATTCAACTACTTCTCAAAGTTTTGAGATTGTAGCTCGCTTCTTATATATATATATATATATATATATATATATATACATATAAAATAATTTATTTTTAACTATTACTAGTTAATTAATTTTTATATAAAACAGCCGAAGCCAATTTCATTTTCATAGAACTATTTTATTTTAGAGAGACCATTTCCACACGGCGGAATTACACAACTCCGCCGTTGGATACAGATTATGACTGCATGTATATAACAGCAGGAGTGAGCAAGAGCGCTTTTCGCTGTGTTTTTATTTTTATATTAGGGAAATTTCACTTTAAACGTCAGAGATCACGTGGTATGGATGGAGTGACTTCAAGGGAATCTAAGTGTAGACCTAAAGTCCCTACAGGTCTGGAGCGTGTGATCTGCTGAGTCTGCGAATTTTTAAGAACGCGTGATTGCATAAATTAAAAAAAAAAAGGAATCGTATCAAGAAATAAGAATGAACACTGTCTTTTAAAGGAGGAAATTTAGGAAATTAAATTATTATGGTGAGAAATTAATAGGAATTAAGTTAAATCATTATATATATATATATATATATATATATAACTTGTTTCCAAAACTACACCTAAAAGAAGACAGTAAAATCAAAAAATTAATCTCTGTTAGCGTAGACTAGAAGTATGTATCTCAAAAAAAAAAAAAAAAAGCAGAATACCTATGGAAAAATGAAAATGGCCTAGCCTTTGTTGCATTCGTCATAATTCATAAATAAAAAAAATGATTAGACATTAACAGGAATTGATATTTTTCAATAAAATGTTATAAAAACAACTAAACTTTTTATTGCTTTCAAATCTAATTTATAATTTTCAGGTTATTTTATGATAATTCTCTTAGGGGTTATTTTTGCAAATTTTTGACTTTTTGAAAATGTTTTGATTGAAACTTGCGTGCCTAGTCAGATGAAATCGGATTTCTCGTCTAGTTAATTGCCCGTGTTCAATCATTATGTTTTCCTCTAATGCAATGCTCAGAATTGATAATTCGTTGTAAAATTCTCATAATTAGCTTATTGCACTTTAAATTATTTTTAGGTTCTTTTAAAGTATTGTTAAATGATTTTCTCGAGTGTCTAGGAGTATTATAAGGGAATTTTTTAAGTCCTTTAAATAAATTTCATGCTTTTAAATGAAGTTATTGAATTTATTTCGTTAAATGTGGCGAAACGATAAAAAATGTAAGGCATAAATCTGGTTTTAACGAGAAGTTTAAAAAAAAAACTGTTATATTCTTCTCTCTCTCTGATTTGAGTTTTAAAACACCAGGAATACATTTTATACCTAATAAAGTAGTTTGCAATTTAATTTTTTTCTTCTTCATGCACTAAATATTAAATACGCGATAAAGGTACACACATCCCCGTTACACCAAAAATCACATTTGATGCACATTCGGATTTAACGAGTAAAGATGTTACGCATTCGTTACAACCGGTTTGAACCGTTTATCTTATCAAAGATAATTTTCGCAAACGATTCTTTTTCCGCGTCCACCCCATGGAATAAACTGCACTCGAAGGTTGTCAAAGTGTTTATCAAACGAGAAGGGTTGAGAGGCGGGTGGGGGCGGGGCGACTTCTGCTGACCTTGGCGGGGTTTATCTGAGATATCGGTTGACTTCCGGTGTGCTTTCTTGACCTTCTGGAGAAGATTCAAGAAAAACGATCGTTTTACAAATCGTTTCCTGTCTAACTCACTCACTCTTCTTCCATTAGCTTAGCTGGAAAAAAGTATTAGTGCACATGGTACTCCAAAAATAGCGCATTAACTTCTTTATAGGAAAGAAGAAAAAAAAAAGAGTGATCCTCCAACAAATCATAACCTTGTTAATACGTATTTATGTAAAGTCCAATTTTGATTGAAACAAATTCAATCCAAAAAACACTCGAGTTTTTTAGAGGGAAACCTCGAGTGTTTCGGATTTCGAATGATTGAGTGAGATTCAATCTATTCAAATGTTATTTTTAGATTACACGATTTAGTCTATTGAATATTCAATTTAGGTTTTGTCTCTCTATAGCTATTGTAAGATTTTTTTTTAAAGCTGGAAACTAATAAAACGACATGATATGCTATTTATTTTATCAGCAGCTGCTCAGATGGTCACTTAAAGTGATATATGTTTAAGCTGGATAATAGTTGAAATCATGTTAAATGTTTCGCCATTTAAGAACTTTAATTTGCGAGGAATTATAATCAAAAGCTTTACTAGTAACACATTTTTACAACGTTTTTCTGAATTTCACTTTGTGTGTGTCATCAAATTTTCGATCGTTAATTTAACCAACTTCCCATCAAGCTAGAGCTTTGAAATTTTGGGAATCGTTCGTACTCGCCTAACAATGCAATATTTAGACGTTTGCGACAAGTTTTAACTAATATTTCAATAATTTTAATAAGTCAAAATATTCTTTCCTCTCGGCGCTTTTAGGATTGAGGAAAAAATTTCTTTCCCCCTCTGGGAGCACCGGGCACTCCCCACGCAGCATGCGGTATCGTAAAACTTTTGTACTCACAAAGGGGAGATACTATCTCCCCTTTACTATCTCCGAGATAGTAAGGGTTGCTGACTTTTAGTCAGTAATCATTCGCAAGAAAGAAAGTTTCCAACATTTGGCGCCGTGTCTTATCCCAATAATTTTTTCTGAATTCTGGTTCCCATTCTTTTTTTAATAGAATGACTTACAAACTTTCAAATGCATGTTTTGATTTTATGAGTATTATGAATTTTTTAATACGCTCACAAATGTCTCTTTTTAAGTGAATTTTAAAGTTAAAAATAACTAACAGTTTTAACTAATATTTCAATAATTTTCTCTAATAAACTTTGCCACCATATAAAAACGTTGTTTTTAAAAACGTTGGTTTTTATATCGAATTATTTCTAAGGTATCCATCGCGTCCAGTGACGTACACAAGGGGTGGAGTTCGGCTCCTCCTTCCCCATACACCAATAGACTGAAAAAAAGGTCCATAATTTTTTTTTTTTTATTTTAACATAAAGATTCCGCCTCAATTACAAGTTTTTCATATATATATATAACCCCCATAAAAGAAATTTGTACACCACTGACAGTATCTGTAGAAATTCCTTTTGCTGGTGCAGTGGTTATCTGTGTGCAGGATGAGTTTGTAGTCAGAGGGTAGGATATTCCAGATTCGATTCTTTCAGAGAATATCGTGGCATCGGTAGCCGAGTTGTCATGGTTACAACCTCTTGGTTGGCGTAGTTTCTGTCGAATCCTGGCTCCCAGACCTATTGCCACAAACTACCAGGCGTGTTGCATGACTTAAAGTCCTCACGTTGAAATGATGTAGAAATTAGAAGTGAGATGCCCACTCAGGTGTCGTCATCGTCACTCGACTGTGGCTGAAAATTACGAGAACTGTCGCTTGTAGATATCATCTTACTTCTAAATGCGACGTAAATCACGAATCACTCAATGAAGCATAAAGGAAGTCTTCGAAAATAATGGAAGTTACTGCGTGCTAAGGGTGTCTTTGCCAAATGTCGAAGAGTCTGATCCGAAACCGGAACCCATTTTTAGACAGAAATTAGAAAGACACAGTTCCCTTAGAAATTTGTGCCGCAGTAACATACACACCCATTTAGTACACTGAGTGTGTTTAAAATTTTGAAACATTCCATAAATACGCTGTTTTTAAGTAGGTATATACAATGGTTAAAAAAGTATTGTGGGGGGGGGGATCAAACTTTTGAACATTTTTTTGAAAGAAAAATCGACTGTTTAATTTAAGCAAATTGTTTTTCTTACATATCATATATGGTAACTAAATCAAAATTTTAAAAGCTCAAAATGAACTTAAAACATTGTTAAATAATTATAAAATTATACACACACCTCTCGTGAACTAATTGAAAGTTGTAATCAAAAAATGTTTTGGAGCATTGAAGAAACAATACAAAAATAACCACTTGCTAACATGAATCGAAAAACTTCTGAAATATCTGTTTTTATTAGAAAACGTATAATTCATCATTGGAAGAGTAGAAAAATTGAGAAGATAGATGAAATACTAAATGTAAGTAAAAGTCTACAGTTTATAACACTATTTCGAAATATAAGGAGACAAATTTAGAAGAAAAGAAGTCGCTTGCAAGACGTCCAAAGTATTTCACTGAACCTGAGGAATGGTGGATCGTTAGGAATATTGCTTGTTATCCTAAAACTGCCAATGCAGAAACTGTTAGAAACATTTTAAGAAAGTAGCTTTTTTCATTAGGTAAGTACCTAGAAAAACCAATCATTAGCAAAGCAAACAAAAGGCTTGACTATAATTCGCGTAAAAACCTACATTCAAGACTTTTGGAAATCGGTTAAACAGAGTGTTTCGAAATTCATAGGTAAAAATTCAAGGGGTTGTAGAAAGCATCTAAAGAAGCAATTTTCATTGTACAATGCATAGGCGGAGAGAAAGCGGGGAGCCGCAAAACTTCTCTATAAATGAAAGCATAAAGCGCGAGTTTTCTTACCCATCGTCATTTCTACCTTAGATGTCATGATGCATGATCTTTTCCTGATTACTGTACGTCGCTATGCCTCCCGAAATCCGCAGTAGAAATGATGATGAGCAAGAAAACTCGTGCTTTATGCTGCGGATTTCGGGAGGCATAGCGACGTACAGTAATCAGGAAAAGATCATGCATCATGACATCCAAGGTTGAAATGACGATGAGTAAGAAAACTCGCGCTTTATGCTGATGTTCATCGCGAGCTCTCCGTCTATGCATTGTATGGTAAAAACTGCTAGTTTAAATGTTTTCTATCACTCCTTGAATTTTTACCCATGAGTTTCGAAACACCTTGTATTTGAATATCAGAGGATGTATATTTTTGGAAGCGAGGAATGCAATGGTGGAAACCTAATAGTGAACTTTAAATCAAGAATCATACTCTCTTTCTGTGAAACATATTGGAGAGAGCCAAATGCTCTGGAGCTGTATGAGTCCTGTACGTGTAGGAAATCATCAATTATTTGATGGGAAAATAAACGTATTGTTTATTTAAATATATATATATATATATATATATATATATATATAAAGGCTCATTTCAAAATAGGAGTGGTAGGGAATAGAAAGAAAGTTTTGTGAAAATCTTGTGAAACCCGGGCCTAAAAGGTTAAATACATACTTGCTTTTTTCTGGTTTGGGTTGTAGTATAAATCCTAAATTCCAGAATGTGTGAACATTTTTTTTTTTTTTGGGGGGGGGGGGCAACTTCCATTAGAAATGACGTTTGCTTTTCTAATACGGTTTGAAAGGAATTTAATGTTATTTCTCCCTAATTATTGATCTAACAGATCCTGCATTTTATTACCCTGTGAATGATTGGGGTCTTTTATTAACGTCACGCTGAGAAGTTACATGGGTCTATTGGCCATGACCGTGTGAATAAGTTTTTAATACTACGGAGAAGTACTCAGTATTAGAATCTCGAAATCATCGTCTAACTTCAGATACTGTTACGTGTCTGCTCTTTATTTCAATATTTGTTTCTCTTTGATGTTTATAAGACACTGTAGAGAGCCAGCTGATGGATTTCATTTACAATTGATATAACTCTTATTAGCTGTACACTCACCTGAACAGGATGTGCCGCAATTTACACAAGTTGCAGGATGTTGGCAAAATAGAGATTGATGTGGAAAACTGAAATATTTAGAACATATAGCCTGTGTGTGGGTTTATCTATGGAAAACTGAGCTTTGTGATTTATGAACCAAAGCTTAATGTTTTGTGGTAGTGTCGTTCTCAGGATAATGATCAACTCTGGCTAAATTTCCGGGTATGTTCCAGATCTTATAAAACGACGAATTTCAACTATTTCTATGCTCTTTGTCTCTAGTAACTCATATGCTAAATCTACCAAAGACGCACTAGTAGGAATTTTATAGAGAAGGATCGATTTCCTCTTATATGATACAAGCTCTAACTGGAACATTCAATAAATTTCCTAAAGATGATAATTGTGCTGTATATACAGGGTCTGTAGTAGGAAATCTTATCTTCCCATTTGTGACAAAGGACATAGTTACGATGTTAACATATCTTTTTTCTTTTACATTTTATTGCCTTGTATAATATCTGAGCATTAGACATTGAATATAAGAATTCTTTTGGGATGTCCTTCTATGAGATTCTTCTATGTTTCCCCCCCCCCCCAAAAAAAAAAAAAAATATTTATCTCAGTTTATTTTCCTGTGTACCGCTCGTAATACAACTTCCGTATCATTCATTGATGTTTCAAAATACTTCGTATTTCACGCCTCCAGTGTGGACGACAACCCCTCGTCAGTATCGAATACCACAAAGTGTTAATGATCCAGCTTGAGTCTATTCATTAAATAAAATGAAAGAAATAAAAGATAATCTTACCGAAATACTTGAATAATAATAATTAAAAAAAAAGTTGATACCTCAGTCTTTAAAGGCAAAGAACAACAACAAAAAAAACCCCGGGCGGCGGGGGGGGGGGTCAACTCAATCTTTTAAGAAACTTCTCGAAACTTCTTGAAGATCCATTCAGGAGGCCCAATGCATCCCACTAGTACACAAATCAGAACCAATGTTCATCAATGATTTCATTTACCGCAATGAAATATACCGAGACGAGGTAATGAAGTGTATCTACCCAAAGGTCTGTTGACTGACTGATTGTTTGGTCCTTTGGATTTTTGATTGATTGTTTATTAACGTCGCACTTAGAAATTACACGAAAGCTTCTGGAGACAGGGTCTCGTAATTTTGTACCTCGGTCAAGTGAAGAAAATGACATCTGAACTGGCACCTCCCTCTTTAAACGTCCACACCATGAATACTGGAGGACTTAAAGCCTCGACAGATATACTTCCATAAGTCCTGCTGCACAGCGAATCTTCAGTAACACCTGGGTTCAAAACTACGACTATACTGAAATAACACCCGCCGCGAAGTCAGGACCATGACCACTATGCTACCGTGGCCTTGGTTTTAAGGAATATCGATCAACAAAGACTATCATCCCCCAATATATCAGTTTTGTAAATAAATGAATAAATTTTCGATGTAAATGAAACAGTTCTTGCTAATATACAAAAGTTCCTGTTTGAAGTTCTTTACAATATATTAGGTGGCACCTGTACAGTAGAGTCAAAGTTTGGAGCTCGCTGCCGATGTCTACTCCGTCGAATCGTGGCCTCGAGTCCTGATAACACTAAAGACCCTCCATATAGCAGAACTGGCGCATTAAATATGTCTAGACTCCATATCCTCGTGTTGGCGTGGTGTGGAAGTTTGGAGAGGGGATGCCAGCTCAAGTGCAGTCCTCGTCTCTATACCAAGATTCAAAATTAGGAAGTCCATCGCCAATAGCCCTCGTGTTGCTTTTAAGTACGACCTTAATACACATTCAATCAATCACAAAAAAAGAATGTCGGGAATTTTCTCATTCACCCCCTTCCCTAAGTTAGCATATTTAATTTTTTTTTTTTTTAATTTAACATTGTACTACAGCAATACTAGGGCTATTGGCCACGATCAAGTGTGTGACAATGTACCTAGTTAGTTACAATAGTTATTTATAATACTTATAATAGTTGGATATAAGAAAGTCATTATTTTTCTTATTAAGTTCAATAAGAAAAATATATAAATATAATTCATATCTGGCTTCATTTTGTTAGTTCGCTGTGATTTATTTTAGAGTAAAGTACTGACACATTTAAAGTGTTTATAAGACCTTGCAATTACGAAAAGAAGTTCAATGAAAATTAGCTTATTGGAAAAGATAACCAGTAAAAATGAAATGTACTCTGATCCAGATTCAGATGAAAGTATAGAGCATTTGTTCTTTGAAGTTGAGTTTTTAGTTTGGTTTTTATTAACTCGCACTAGAAGCAACATGGGGCTATTAACAACAAACCTCGTAATTTGAGCCTCGATCAAGCGACGAGGAAGATACATGACTTGGCACCTCCCTTTTCTAACTTCCACACCACGCCAACGGGAGGACTTTGAGGCCTCGACTTATTTAACGTGCATCAGCTCCGGCTACACGACGGGCTGTTAGTGGAATAAAGGCTCGAACCCACGACAAACGAAAACCGCCGGCCACGTGATAGCTTTAAGGATCAGGTTTTATTCAATATATAACAGCCTCCATTATATTCCGCTCAATGAATCTTCAGCGAATGCAAGTCTCGAACGCGCAATTTAATTTGAATCGCCCTGACCAAGAAGCTCGTAAATGTGAGCACTTTCTTCAATCGTCTCCTCATTATTACCAAAGAGTTAATGATGATAGTAAGTTAAAGTGTTGAAAATTGATGGTGTTGAAAACTGCAGAATTAATTGAATAAAATTAGTCGTCTGAAATTCTTCATCTCAAAAAGAACTTTCTTTATTCGTCACATTATAAATTTACGTATATAACGTGACGCTCTCTCTTTCCACAATTAAAACACAGTATGTGTTAATGCCGCTCGTAAAACCAGACTGAATGGGAAATAAGAAATCAAAAGCGCTGACACTATTATTTATTCATTTCTTGAAGCATGGCCTTGTGAAAACTTCCGGTTCATCTAAAAAAATAAATATTATGATTCAGAGAAGAGTAGAGATGTAAGCAAAGATCATACTTTTCTTTGTGTTTATTTTGTTCCACTCCAGTTAAAAAAATAATTCGTAATTAATCGAATGTGATAAGTAATTGTCGTTTAACAAAAAGTATTTCCTTCAGTCATTAAAATGCATTCGAGTCGTCGCTTAACGCATATTTTTTCTTAACGGCTCCTTCAGCCGCCCTAGAAACAGAAAAAATAATGATGCTTAAACGGCGATTATTTTTCGTTTCGAGGACGAATTTCGCCGGTATTTAGATTAACATGATGGCGACTTCAAAGGATAGGCTAGAATGCGAAAGGAAAGCTTTTTTTGAATGACATCTTTAGCTTATTGTGTAACAATATAATACAGTGAAAAATGCATAACATGAAAAATTAGTTATAAAACGAAATAACACTGCGGTGCCGACAATATACGAGTTTCTATGCAATTTCATGCATTTTTTTTCTCGTTTAATACAGAACTAAATTCGCTTAGTGAGAAAATTTTTAAGAAATCATTTATTCCGATGCCATATTTAATTTCTTATATTTTTATTTTTATTTACTATTTATTTTGGTTAGACCGAAGAGAGAAAACAATGGTTGCTACTGATACTAGGTTACCGTTTGTCATAAGATAAGTACAGGCTCTGCCTGTTCAATTATTTTTTAAGTCGATAATGGATGTGTCAAAATATTGGAGAATTTTGCGGACTTCTTTCTTTTTATGTATATATTAAGCTAATTAACTTATTTACGTATACAATTGGACAGAGAAATAGGGACAAAACAAATCGATACTTCGCTTTAAATGAAGATGGAGCTGTTTATAAATATGTATATATATATATATATATATATATATATATATATATATATATATATATACAGTGTCTTCCAAAAATCTTCGTATATTTACAAATTTCAATAAAATACTGCTCTATCGACTGATAAAAATTGATATTTCAGCATAGTATAATTTTTTATAATATCTATAACTTGATAACAAAGTGATAACAAAACTACATAGAAAAGTTTTTTTTATAAAATATAATATCTTTTATTTTGAAAAATCAGTAATAAAAAATAATATAAAAATTACCTCACAACAGTCTTCGTAAATTTAAAAAAAAATCTGTGCATGTTAGTAAATATTGTAATATTTCCTTAATTTAGTGCTTAGTAGGATATCCTTTAGCATCCACAAGAGCATTTGAACGTCTGGTGAAGACTTCTCTAGTTGTTTTTTAAAGTACAGTTTCTGTATCGATCGATGTTCCTCCATTTTTCGGAGCTTTATCAATTGATGACACTTCGTATGGCAGCTTGCATGCAGGCTAGAGGTGGGTCAACACTAAGGTTCCTGATTTCCCGGGGTTTTCTATTCCCGGGAATGTCCGGGAAATCCCGGGAATGTAATTGTCGTTCCCGGGATTCCCGGGAATACATCAAAATTTAAAAACAAGTTATTTTTAAATAAAATCAATAACAGTTATATGAAATAAAAATACATATAAATTTAAAAATTAATGTTTATTTATATAATGGGCTAAAAAATACAAAAAAATGTAATAAATTGATTATTCATTCTTAAAATAGGATTTCATAAGCAATTTATGCTTTTATCACTCAGCCAAGTTTTGTGACGAACAATCCGGCAGCAGAAAATGCTCTCTCGGCTTCAACTGACGTTGTAGGAATTGTTTTTAAAGCCTCACGTAGTTTTAAAATGTTTGGTGATGGATTTTCAATCGAGTCGAACAACTGCAACTCTTGTTTTATGATTTTGTTGAGATTAGTACTTTTTTGGTTGAACAATATAAAACTTTTCTTTTAGAGTACATTGCTTTCTCTAATTTTTCGTCCAACGTCATAGGTTTTTTCTTATAAAATCTCCATGCTCTCTTCTTCTGAGTGCGAAGAGTTGGATATTGAGTCCTCTTCTTCGCAGAACAGCCTTGTCCCTATCAATTGGGCTTGTCTAACCAAACAATTTTTACGAGGCAATCGCGAAATATCGACTGTAACTGCAGCTGCTTCGTATTTTCTCCCAAAATTCGGGTATAGCATTAATCCTATTAAATTAACGTTGCGTCTCTCATTAATTCTTTGCATTAGAGAATATTTCATATTTTTCGCAAATTCTGAATTTTGTTCGTTTAATTCTCCAATAACGAAAGAAAATACACCTGCAGTTAGCAAAGTTGCATTTCGATTGCATAATTTTTCTAAGCCAATTTTTACTGGCTTTAACCCAGCTACATTTGTAGTCACAGTTTCCAACTCTACATTGGTAATCATTTATTCTTTAATGTCAATTAATGCTTTTAAAATTGCTGACTTTATTTCTAAAAATCTTTCAAGCATTGCCAACAAACTATTCCAGCGTGTTTTAGTTTCCAAACAAACCATCTTTTCACATCTAAACTCTTTCTTAACATCTTTTTCATCAATTTCTACTTCTTTCCCGGGATTTCCCGGGAATAGAAAAAGTACAGAAATTTTATGATTTCCCGGGAAAGAAACCCTAGTCAACACCATCTTATTGAGCTCGTTACTTTGTAACTATGTAACTCTGAAATAAATTATTCCATTTTTTTGAAATTTTAATAATATTTTATTCTGTACATAATTTTCCTATCCGCCAATTTTTGTCTCCATCGGACAACTCCTTCTTGGTGCCTTTTTCTTTCTTTCTTTTCTTTTTCTTTTTCTTTTTTTTTTTTTTTGTTATAGAGTGTATAAGGATTATTGAATGAATAGCTTTAAAAAATTAGCTTTTTATTTTTACGGTATCTTGTTATCATAAATTAGACAGAAATCAATCCTCTAAATAATTTAATGGGGAAATGTAAGAAAATACAAACATCATGCACTTTTATTGGTGTAAGAGCTTTGTTTGCTTTTAGTAAACGTGGACTTTTTTTTTTCGTGGGGAGGAGCGAAATTAATCATTTGTTAATTAAACGCAATTGTTACCTTAACGACGCTTACCGTTTTCTTATATAGGCTTTTTTTTAAAAAAAATATTCTCAATATAATATGTTAATCTTCATATCTTAGAAATTTAAAGTTCTTAAAGTTATAAAGGGCTTGCAGTTTTTACAAGATTAAGTTTGAAATCTGGTAATTTTTGAAATAAGAAAAAAAAATTTCATCGATTCAACGATAATATTTTTTTTTCTTTTTCAGTTATACAAGTGATAATAGTTTTGATAAATTAGTTAAGTATTAGAAAGGGTACATTCGAGAAACATTCGAGAGTATGTTTTCTCTCAAATAAATCGCGGATCTATCGCTAAAAGTACCGGAAGTCTTATGACAATGATTTTTTCTACATATATTGAAATTGAAAGACAACCATGAGAAAGAAAATACCAAAGGAAAACTTAATGATTTGCCATCACAAGAGGTGAAAATGCTTTAAGATAACACTCGATAGCTTATTCAATTATAGAAATTGTTTGGAAAAATGGATCAATTGTTAGTAACAAAATCATCTGGGATATTATATATCAGTCTAATAATTTTGAACATATAACTAGATATTAACGATCAGAAACAAATCCCAGCGTCAGAACGAAGATGTTGATTTGAGAAAACAATCGATCGCAGTTTATTTTTAGATGGGAAATGGAAGTCACGTAGTCCTGACAAGTGGAATTTTTATTGGCATGATCTTAGAAAGAGAATTTCTTTTCAAAACATCGATTAAGGAAGTGAAAAAAGTTTAATAAAGTGGGATTCTTCTCTTTTAATGGCATTTATTCTCTCGAATAATTTCAATCAGAAAAAATTACAATTGCATACATGGGTATATTAGTGACTTTATTTTGCCTAGTGCAAAATTACTGGAAAGAGAAAAATGAATTTATTATTAAAATAAAATTCGCGCCAAAAATAAATATAGTCTCAAGTTCATAACTCTTAAACATTCGACTGACCAGCTAAAAAGCTCAATCTTATATATGTATAAAAATTGCAAGCGAGACAAATTTTCCATAATAGAAAACATTATTTTTTAACCGTGTAACTAAAATCTAAGATTAAAGACGAGTGGTATAAAACTGAACTTGAATTCTGTCACGAGTGCTTGTGCGCCCCCCCCCCCCCGAGGACAATGGATCAAAAAGTAGCTTGAGGTTTGTCTTATAGTTATTTTATAATAATTTTTAAAATTTCTGCTTGGGCTAAAGTGTGTTTTTTATATTTTATTTTGTTTTCATATTAAAACACTCCCATGTAACTTTGTGAGAGTTCATAATCAAAACGATAAGCATTAAATTACAAAAAACATCAACTTACTAACTCACTTATATTTATATCTTAGGGACCTTGAAAGGGTTTTTTCACATAAAGTCCATTAAAGTAGTTATTTTAATACTACATAGATATACATTTTGTTTTTATTTTATTTCTATTTTAACTTTTCCATAAAATTTCAGAAATTTCTTTTAAATTTAAAGACACTGATCACGAGTCAAAAACGGTGATGCTGTTAACAGAAATCTGATTATTTTAAAGCATTTCTGTGATGATGGATACAGTTTGCAATCATCATTACAATATAATAATGAATGCTTATAGTAACCCATTCCTTTATAATGATGAATACGTGTTGTTAATTATTAAAATAAATAAAATGCTGCGATAATAAGTAGTAAAACAGATTTATAAAACTGATTTACTACATTTAAATTACATTGCTTAAACTAATTCTAAGTTCTCTCAGATTTTTTAAAATCCTTTTATTTATCATTTTCTTATTTGTCCTATTGTTGGTCATGCAAAACATAACGCATTGATCATGCTTGATATTTTCGAAAAGTTGGAAAGTACATTAATCAAAAAATAATACTTTTCTTTTCTGACTTTAGTACTATTTTCCTCTTATTTGTTATATTCATCTTCAACTTGTATTCTTATTAAATTAGGTAATCGGGTACAATCCAGAAGGATTTTATAAATATTATATGAAATGAATGGATAGGGCTAATATAACAACTGTTTTGGTACTAAAAAAAAGAGATGTATCGGTGATAGCAATATAAGGTATTTATTCTCCTTTGAGGGTGATGTTGTTGAGGGTAACGTTTTGGTCTGGTCGAACGCGACACCGGAGATGGCAGCCATAGCCCATATGCGAACGCCTTCACGTTTGTTTGAAGGTAGTCAGACGTTTTTCAAATCGAATAAAGAAAGTCAGTCCTGTTAATTTGGTTGTATACAGATCAGATAAAATCAGGGTGGAAAACCTTCGTTCCATTCCAACAGTAAAACGTTCATTTTAGAATTATTGCATAGTTCCTTAAGATTTAATACACAAATACTTAGAAAATATTTAAGGTAAAGGGAAATAATACATTATAATATTTGATTTTTTTATATAAGGCGTGAAATAAAAATAATATTCCTTTTGTTTAATGAAAACTTTTGTCAGTTTTCTAAATAACGTGTACCAAATTTTAATTTTTGTTATATCTATAACTCTTTAGACTCTTATAAATTTTTGCTTTGATGAGTGCTTTCTTAGCTTGAATGCATAACCTTGCAAAAGCATTATGATTAGTCCTGCTATTAAAGACAAATTTTTATTTGCCTCTGATATTGAAATCATTATTTCAGTCGTTAATAAATTCTAACATAAGTTTTTTTAAAAACATTTTAATGAAATAATTCCTAACTACGGATACATGTGGAACATAATAAGACTTTCTAGTACATTGATTGATTACTTACTATAAAATGAAATGATTATAACGTCAAAAATTAGGCTGGATTATAAGAAATTAAATACGAAACAAAAAGCACATATTTTTTATTGCATTCTAAAACGTTTTAGATCATTCTAAAGTATTTAAATCAAAAGTGTACGGAATACATTTTTGATTCCGATAATTGTGCCTATTCAGGAACATTGTTCTGGATCCCTCTCTTCTTTCTCACATACACATAAATTTATGACATTTCTAATTTGAAAAGGCAAACTGATTTGTAAATGTAAATTTATGCTTATTTTTATTCTTTTTAATTTTTAAATCGGTTTTAAATTTTTAAACATGTTTTAAGTCCTTTACCATGTTTTAAAGCTTCATATAAGCCAGTTTTAAAGTTTTCACAAAATTGTGTGTATTTTTAATAGGTAATGGAATATATAATTTCACATTTGTTCTGACAAGCTTTTTAATATGAATATTTTTTTGTGTATAGATTGATCAATTATAATGCAGAAGTAGAAACGACTTCATGAAGTTTTATGACGTGATTATATTTAATGCAATTTTGTGGCTATTTTAAAGACATTTTAGTAATTTTTAAAGACATTTTAGTCAATTTTCTTAGGTATTTAACAAATTATGCAAGTCCTTTTTGCAGATATTTCAGATCATTAACATCATGAGATCCGATTATGAGGCATTACTTTAAAGAATCAATAACTTATTTCTAGAATTATAAATTATTTCTCCAGCTGCAATACATTATTACAGCGAGCTTTTTCTTTTTATCAGTGTCAAATATTTTCTTAAGACAATTAAGACGAGTAATTTCTTTAATATTTTGTCTATCTCCGCTCATGTTCTTGAATTTCAATATTAGGAATTGAAGCAGCATTATCGATCTTTTGAAAAAACGACGCAACATAAAACATTCAATAGAAGGAAGAGGGTCATAAAGATGTTTCAAAAATATTTTGTAGCATGAGCTTAAAAATTATGCCTGCAAAGTTATTTTACTATAATGAGGAGTTAACAATTAAACGCGTAAAACTTTTCTTACTAGTAGAGACTATTTTACGTACAATTTTAAGTGTTTTTAATTATGTGTGACTAAGGATAGTAACTTATACCTAATTAATTGCAATAAGTAATTATAAAAATATGAGCAAGTACACTAAACATAAGCATAAAACTAGGCAGAATTTTATAGATTGTATCAATTATGTTTAGAAATGTAGCATAGATATTTATTAACATTTAATAAGTATATTTAATCTTAATTATTAATATGATAACTTTAATAATTAATATTAATTATTAAATTGCCAATATGAAGTAGCAGAGAAAAAAATAAGGAAGCATTGCATAAATATGGTTGAAAAGAAATAGGAGCAAACCTTAGTAGAAAAGCCACAATTGGAAGTGCAGCCTCCACTGGAAAATCGTAAATTGTCTGTATGGATTGAACTCGATGAAGTTTTATCATCCAAAGACAAAAAAAAAAAAAAAAAAAAAAAAAAAAAAAAAAAAAAAAATTTTTTTTTTTTTTTTTTTTGAAAAAAATTTTAAATATATATTTATTCTTACATTTTTGCATGCTTATTTTTCTTCTTTTAAAGTGTAAAGCTGTCGATTTCAGTAGCTGAAGTCTGTAGATTGTAGATTTCATGAAGAAAATTTCCTTTTCATCGTGGTAAGATCCATTATTATGGTGGAAACAAAATTTTCTTTTTCAAAACCGATGTAAACTTGTAAAGCGAAATTTTAATTTGTTAGCAATGTGAGTGACACACACATGTTTCTGAGGTTGGTTATAAAATTACAGATAAACGTTCTCGTCCAAATTCAAAGCATTTACAAGCTTATATATATTTTTCAAAATGTTTATTTTTCTTACCAATAAATTTAATTTGATTACTTAAAACTATTAAAAATTTTGTTGTATTAATGCAAATGTATAAAGCTAAAATGTTTTAGCCTTTTAAATTCAAATTGAATATTTTGTTTCTGAATATTTTATCAATATTATTTGGACATAATTTTATCTTAATTTTAGTGAAAGAAATATATATTATAAAATTAGGGTAGCGAGATAATAGTTTTAAAAGATAAATTTGCGATCGTACTTACACAATAGTTAGTTGTATGTGGTACGGTTTTCCCATCAGCATCTTAAACCCGTCACTGATGAATGAGTTTGTGAACAATAATAAAATGTATAAGAGTGTCTTATTTATTAACACAATAAATACTATTGCGTATGAGTGTATTTAATCGAAGAAATAATTTTAAAAAAAATTTACATGAAAAAATAGGTTTTTACATCAAGTGGGGCGGCCCGCCCAGAATTCTCTTCAGAAATTCATCTTACCTTAAAAATGTAGATATTTTTTGATATAAATTTATTGGAATCTTACTTTCTTTTTTTTTCAGTTATTATAGTGTACTACTGTTAATTCTATTAAATGTAAAACTTGTGTAAGATCTTAAACTGCATGAAAAAGAGTTAATTGCTGCTATGTTTTAATGTGGTATAACTTTTAAACTATGTGTATAATTTAAATTAATATTTAGTATACAAAATCTGGAACTGAGTATTCACTGAAGTTTTTTCCGAGATTGTATAACTTACAGTTACTTGGATTGTTTCTGAAGTGTTTGAAAACAAATAACAGCATTTAATTTTTTTTTCGTTTTTGTATTCATGTGTGTACCTAAAAAAGAACACACA
>BMAW01131532.1:0-24341 GCA_019974015.1 Nephila pilipes
TATATATATATACATGTATTTATTTATATGTATACATAATTATATATATATATATATATACATATACAAAGAAACTTTAAATATTTCAAACAGTTTTAAAGTAAGGGAGAGATTAATGTTTAAAAATAAATTGCGTGATGAAATTTACGGATGCCAAATGCGTGTTTTAGCCTTTGTGGCTGAAGTGGAAGAGTATGAATCTTTTCCAACTTGCAATATAAATGCAAGGATATTTTCAGGTGTCATTATATGGCAAAAAGTGGTGTTTAAGTGTAAAACTGCAAACAAAATGCCTAAAGGAAAATATCTCTACAAATGTGAAACGGGGGGGGCAATCAGTTCTGAGCTGATTTATAGAGCCTGATCACATAAAATATAGAACCTCAAAACGATTTGTATCAGAAAATAAGAGGAACTTCTTATTAAAAGGATTCAAAAATTGTAGGAAACATTAGAAAGTTGTTAAATTAAATTTAAATTAAATTAATATATATATATATATATATATATATATATATATATATACATATACACATTGTTGTAAGAAATTAAGAGAATTTTGATGTTTTATCTACGATCTCTAGAATTGCTAGACAGATTTTAATAAGATTAGGTGTGAACATAGGTTGATATAATACAAACAAAATAACATTCAAGAGTTATAATAGACACACATATTTGTGCGTAACACTCATGGGAGTATGAAGGTCTGAAATAAAGGGTGCAGAATACACAAAATAAATGGGTTAATAGGAGGTATGGTCCCCTCTTACAACTATACACGCCTTGCAGCGTGATATCAAACTGGAAATAAGGCAGTATACCAGTGCCTGTGGTAATTGGTCCCACTCATTCACCAACGCTGTTTTCTGTTCCTGGATGGTTCTCAGAGGGGGTTGCGAGTTGCAATCGTCTTTTCCATAGTGTCACAGACATGCTCTATAATGTTGAGGTCTGGATATCCTGCTGGCCAATACATCCGGCGAATATCCTCATTTTTCTAGAAATTCGTCAACCAGCTGAGCTCTAAGTGACCGCGTATTGACATCCATTGAAAGGATTTTAGGACCAATTGGACCCCTGTAAAGACGGATATAAGGTTCCAAGATCTCTTTCCTATACCTCTCAAGAGTCGCAGTGTATCTTTCAAAGAATGGAAGTGTGTGCTGCTATCCAAAATGATGCATACTCAAACCATCAAGACTTCTCCGTCGTAATGATTGATTTCCTGCACACTGGAAGGCAGGAAACGGGCCCCTGGTTCTCTCCATAACAAAGTATGGCAAAAATCACTATATTAGGCTGAATCGGGACTCATAAGTGGAGACAACGGTCACCCATTGATTCTTACACTAATTTGCATGATCTGTGCATCATTTTAAGTGGCTCTCCTGTTCCTAGACATGAGTGGGAAGCAAACAGCCAGTCTTCTGGCAAACAACCCTCTCTCATTTAGTCTTTTGGAAACAGTCACCCTTGTTACATGGGTTCATGTTTCTGTATACAGGTCCCGAAAGACCTGAGAAGCTTTAGCCCCTCTGCTACGCCTAGCTAAAATGGATAAATGGCGATCTTCTCTGGCCGTAGTGGCTCTTGGACGGCCTTGCCCAGGCATTCTCTCGATGTATCCAGTATTCTGGAAATGGATACATCGAGATAGTTTACACACGGCATTAAATTAAACTCTCTGCATATCTGGACTTGTGATTGGCCTGCCTCTAGTTTCCCCACAATTTGCCACCTCTTTCCATCATCTAAACGTTGGTAGTTAATCAATTTTACTGTTCCGATGTGAATTAAACTAGGTGTGCTGCGAGATAACACCGAGAAATTCGCCAAGGTGAACTAGCGAACGAAATTCGTCTTACCCTCCACGAGCTTATAAAGCCTGTTTTTCTGCTGGCTCCCCCTACACACACGTGTACGCTTACGTATTTGCCGTACAAGATTTGCATTTTTATCTAGAAGCAGTGCCTTCAGTTCAGTTCTTTTTATGCAATTCTATAAGATATGCAAATTCTCTTATTAGTTATTTTAAATTATTTCGCCAGTGTTTATACATATATATATATATATGTTAAAATTTAATTGATGAAGTTCAATAGTAATAAGTGTGAACATGCATAAAAGCAAAATAATAATGATAATAATAATAATAGATAAGTAAAAATACAAAACTACTGTGAAAATAATTTAAATTTTTAAAATAACACTGTGTATAAATCATTTTTAACAAAATAATAACACTAAAACACGTAATGTAATTCCATATCTTAATAAAGTAAAATCAAAGCTATAAATTTAAAATAAATGTATTAAGCTGTAACTTTAAGAAAAGTAGAAATCTAAATATGATTTAAAATGATTAATTTGTTGTAAGAGGAAATTTTAACAAAAAGACAATAATAATAATAATAATAAAGCATACACATAAAATCCAAAAATAAATTAGCTGCTTATAATAATAAATATTTTAGCATGTAATGATAAAAATAGCAATTTAAAAATATTCAATCAACATGAGAGTCTTTTTAGATATAAACATATCCTCAATTGACTATGCAAAAATTAAGGAAAAAGAAATATATGTAATAAACGTCGAAAATGGAGATAAAATATTTTAAAACGATGTGTCTGCCTAGGAGTGATAAATTGATTTTGTACTAGAGTTATGAATTCAACCCAGAACACTTGACATAGTTATTTTGTAACAAAATGAATAAGCCAAAAGCAGTCAAATTCCTTCTATGAAAAAGTAATTAAACTAAAGAAATAAATGAAAGAATAAAAATCATGAAACTTAGAGTGTTTCAAGACTCTCTCATTTCAAACGCATGAGATTCAACTCTTATCTCCAACATGGTGTATGTCTGTTAGCTAATGCCAACTTACTTGATTAATTCATTGATTTTAGGAAACAATGAAGTTTTACGATTATTACACATTTTATATATCCCCAACTATTATACTCAGAAAAATAGTATATTCATATAATACATGTCTACAAAGAAATTATTTAAAATATTAAATGTTCTTATAAATAAATTTAAATTAAAAATATAAATTTGTAAGCTAACATGATCATTTTATTAGACACCACGGTACTTGTCTATTTCCCAGCCGCAAATCTCGCCAAGCAGACTTTATTGGGGAAACCACACAGTATATAATATTCCTTTTGGTGTTGGTTGTATCATTTTTTGCAACTTTGTAAATAACATGTAATTATTCGCAAAAGAACATCGAAAATAGAATGTTCAATACACTATCTATCATTTCCAATGCACTTGTCGACTCTTTTTTTGATTTCATATGTTTCCGAAAGTGATTTTATAGAAAAAAATAAATTCTTCTTTAGATATTCTGATGATTTTTATTCAACCAAATAAATTTATCCATAATTTAAACAGACATTGTCATTTTATTATTTATGTTTAATCCAATTCAAATTAATAAAATTCTAATGAAAGAGATCATTTAGATATTAATTTTAAAGTTATAGGTAATAGGAATTGTATTAAAAAAATTAAAAAGAGAGAAAACAATCTTTTCAATTATAAGAGTATATTTGTTTGGTAAGAAGTTAAAATAAATAAAATAGTTTAGAATTACACTTTTTAATTATATTCTTCGTAATATTAAATTAGATAAAGTGTCTTAAAATTTTAATGGAAATTTAATTAAATTATTTCACGTTTTAATTGAAGCTGATTGCGCAAATATATTTTAAAGTGAATTTTACATATAAAGTTTACAAAAAATATTAATTTTAAAATGGTAAAGCATAATGCTTTTCTTCATTTTTGTTTCTTGTATTCAATTTCTGTGAGTTTTAATTCTTTAAATTTCCTCTTAAATGTTTTGTTACAAAATTTTTAAAATTTATCATAGATTTTTTTTCTTTATAATAATTACGATTCGTTGTGGAAATCACCGTTATGCTTAATGAATTGATTTTTTGAGGCAAGAGTTTTGCTTGGTATTGTAATGGTGACGTTACTGTTGTTTATAGATTAATGAGTTTTATTCCAGAGTTAGTTATTTCTTAACTTTAACTATTTTTGTATTAAAACTATTTTTATTGTTATATTTTTTAATTTAAAAAATAGATATAAATTAGATAATTTCTGATACTTTATTCGTTTTCGCAATTTTTGCGTAATGTGTTACATTAATCTTTGAATTCATCCCATATATCTATTACTGGTTCCAAATGCTTGAGTATTAAATGATGTTTAAGCTGATTATCACTTCCTTTATCTTGTGGTTGTATTACATTATTTTTCATTTCCATTTTGTTCATTTTTAAAGGATTTTCTTTTTCCAATTAATATCTTGTTTTTCTTCCTACATATAGTTTGTTGATAATTAAATTTTACTAAATTTCATAACTTTACACATTTAAATAAGTATATTATTAGATTTAAAAGATATTTTTATAAATAATAAATAATTTTCCCGTAGTAAGTTTGTTGCTATATTGGTATCGCAAGTTTACATTGAATCAATTAGTTGCAGAATCGGATAAATGAAGTACACAAGTATTTCTGAAAGGAATTTTAATGCTCCTCAATAAAATAAAATGAATTTTCTGAAATTCCCTATGCATCAGCTAATTACTGTTTTTATGCCTATAAATGCAGGCAATATGACCATTAATGGTTGTATTATCATCATGAATTTCTATTATACTAGAACTAAACATTTTTTTTTGTTTCATATGCTTGTTATATTTGCAATTATAATTTTCTTCTCTTTTTTATATTTTTTCTCTTTTATGCTGAGATCAGCATATCACAAAAACAACCCCAGACAAATGATTAAGGAAAAGAATGGAGAAATTATGATCTCCATTTCTTTTCTTATTAACATTTGAACTATCCTGAACAGAAAAAAATGATTATATGTAAACAATAAAATGATGTCTTACTACATTGTTCTGTTTGTTTAAGCGACATAAATCTTGGTTGGGTGATTGATGGTTTATTAATATTTGTTCATTAAATTTTAAACTAGTAAGAGTAGGCCAAGTGATTCCTCTGCCTGCCACTGAGAATAAGTATTAACTTCAATTAACTGTTCATTCATTTAATTTCATTTATTAAAGTGTCCAATGAGCAAGTTAAATAGAAGTTTAATGGCACATTAGTCAAATGTAACTATGCTCGGCTGAATAAAATATAACTGTCTTTCAGATGTTTGAAAAAGATGGAAAAAAGGTAAAAGTGATGTCAAAAAATAGAGTCGAAAATAGAGAAGGATGATTATGATATACCGCGGAAACGTCAACAGTGCTTACCAAAGAAAGTATGCCGGATGAAAAGAAGAAGAAAGATCCGTAAAATACCTCGGTTTTTGATGCTGTACCTTCATAAAGAAACAAATCCTTAAGGTCCCCTGAACCTCAGGTGCAGGGTGCCCGGCTATATCCCCAGACACTGAGTAACCATTGTAGTCGCCACTTAAGACATGCATGAGCTACATTGGTAGTATTTCTCACACCCGGCCAACACATGGATCATAGTGTCTAATGAAAAGGAGCGCGGTAATATAAGACTTTATTTTAAATAAAAAAAAACAATACTCTTAGTTTTAATAAAATTAATTTTGATGTCTACTCGTGGCAGTGTAAAACAAGTGATTTTAGTTGTCATTTAGTTCAAAATTAACGTGTGACATTTGGAAACAATTTTGGGTTTGCGCATACTTCAATATGTTGGGTTATAATACAGTTGCTTGAGAATAAAATTAGAAGAGATTTTATGTTCCAACGGGTCTATTTAACTTAAGAGGCTGTGTATGTTAAAAGAATAGACAAGCAGCGTAAGTTTCGCATGTAAGAGATTGTGAGAGAGAGTGTGTTATTGAAAAAAATGAGTTTAAGTGTTTCTAAATTTGGCTAGCATGTCCTGAGAGGGCCAGTTTCAGTCCTTCACCAAACTCCCATAGAGCTTCCAGAAAACAGTAATCGCACTTCATTGGCTGCGTTCTCATAGGAATAAGTGGACATTGACCCCAACTTACAACAATGGAAACACAAAATGAATTTGAATAACAATTTCCGAGTGCATGAAAATGACTGTAATTATCACTGCATCACGAATAAACATAATTTCACAACTTAAAATTTACATTTAATAATTTCTCAATTACTCTTTCTCCACAAAATTGTGAATTAACTTATCAAATGAGTACAATCATTTGCATGTACAAACAAAATCAATGTAGCGTGTTTCAAGGGTACCAGGACATACGGGAGAATATAAATATCGAATTTAAGGCATTTTTGTTTTGTGTCATTTATGCTTTAAAATTATTTGTAGAGCTTACATTTTTTTAAGGTGACATAATAATATATTAATCATTTTATTGAACTATAGAAATATTTTTTTGTTAAAATAGATTTTCTCTTTTGAATTGAAAATCGGCAAGATTTTTCAGATATATTTACAATTAGGTATCATTTTTAAAAATAATATCCCATAAAGCATATAATATATCATTCATAACAAAATGCACAAAATCATGTGAACCAGCATTTTTAATGATACTACTGTATATAATCTCCGAAATAATAATAGTATTTGGTTATTTTGGATATTTTATTTATATTCTTTATTTCATTAACAAAAAGTATTTCTTGAAATTTAGGAATTACTTAGAGAAAAAAAAATGCCTATATATATATATATATATATATATATATATATGAGTGTGTGTATTTGTGTATTGGTTTCAAAATAATTATGCATTTTAACTCTAAAATTATTTTTTTTTAAAGTGAGTAAGACACACAATTACTAAACATTAGGATTAGCTGTTATGTTTATTTTAAATGTGTTTTAGTATGTCTTTAATTTACTGGGATAGAACTTGTTAAAATATTTGAATTGTCTCACAAACATTTATTAAAAAAATAATAAAAAATATTGTGAATTTAAATATAAAATATCTGAATGCGAAAAGAATGTTCGAAAAAGAAACTATAGCTTCAATATTCTACATATTTAAAAGCTATTTTCAGAAATACAGCATAAAATTAATGGAATTAAAAAAAAAGTTTTATTCTTTGCCATGTATTGCAAATTATTACTAAAATTATATGCATCATTTTGAGAAAGTGTTCTGGAACTTGTCAGGTTCATTCCCAAAATATTTTATTTAATACCAAATGCTTAACATTCGTATTGAGTTTACTGAAAATTCTCAAAACTTCTTCTACAACTATTCCCATTTATCGTTCTTATATAACTGTCCAGCCGTTTAGACGAAGCCAATCTGTTTCTTCGGAATTCAAGTCTTAAATTTTATAGAAACGAGGCAGGAGTTAAGAAGAAGAAAAAGAAGAAACACAATTTCTTGTGATCCACACGAATCTGGGCAAGACAGTTTCTCTGGAATGTGATAACGACAACTTTGATGGGAAGCGGAATATTTTTATCCTCAACTTCATGTCAGATTTCTTATCGGAATTTTGATGTTGAAGCAAATTCTTATCTATACCTTATCTTTGATTATCTATATTCCATTGTTTAAAACTTCATTTACAAAGCTAAAAGTTATTTCCTTTTCATCTTCTTCAGATGATAGCATATGCATGTAGTTTGTCTAACAATTATTGTACTAGATTCCTTGTCTTAAATGCTTTGAGCTATGATGCACTCATTTTTATACAAAATGTTATCAATAATAGAAAATTACAAAAAATATTTTTTTTAACTTAAGTTCTTATCAAGTTTTTATGCTTCACTATTCTTTTTAGACATTTTATTATCAATATAGCTTTTTTCCCCCTGAATTTTTAGCAAATACAATATAGAATAACGTATATGTTAACACTCATGATTTTATACACCTTAAAATTGCATGTTTGTATTGATATTTGTCTATTATCACCTAGTTATCTTTATTTGTTTGCTAAGAATGAATAATATTTAAAACTATGTGGTAACTAAACTATTTATACGTAATTTATTTTAAAATAAAAATGTGTGTAATTAACATTTCAAATTTGACTTTTAACAATACAAATTTTGAGATTAAATACTAAATAACACTATTTTAAATCAAAGTTCCAAATTGTCTGTAGAATTTTATTGTATTCCCTATTAAAATTCTCGTTTATACAGTAATCTTTTATCTGTTTAATATTGTCCTTTTTTAACTTTGCAACTCATGATTAAATGAAGAAACTTAATAAAAAATAAATTAAATAATAAATTTAATAAAAAAAAATAAAAAAAACATCTTAAAATAAAATAATACAGCATTTTGTATTGTTGTGAACACCATTTAAACCATGAAATCTGTGACTGTTAAATAGTTCATTTGAAAATTGTAAAAAAAAATTGGAATAAAATACCATTTTTAAGAGCAAAATATGAATTAAAAATAATTGGTCTAATAATTGATTTTAAATATTTTATATTTTGTACTTCCTAGAATTTATTCAAAACTCATTTTTAAAATATAATTATGAAAATATATATATAACTTTTGAAAAATTCATTTCTTGCAAATTGTCAGTCTTCGATGTTACAGTTTTGAAGAAAAAATATGTATATCTGATGGCACGATTAATAATATTGCTTATGCATTCTTCAACTCAGTTTAAATATCTGAAACCATATACATTATCTATTGAAAAGAATTCAACGTGTCTTTGACAAAGAGGAAGTCAATGCATTAGACGATATTTATCTGATAGGTGTGTTGTTTCTCTGATAATTTTGACAGTGCTTAACATGATTTCAAATATCAGCCAGAATTTTAATTTAATAATAAAGAAGTGATATTATCCTTAAAATTGTAGCTATAATTAGGGAACAAAATGTTTCATGAGTTATATTTATTTTCTTTCCTCGCGCACACACACACATACACACAGAGCTTTTAGTATAATTACTTTATATAAACTTTTTATTTTCACAAATTGAATACCATCTTTAATGTCAGTGTTAAATAGTTTATATTTCTGTTTTATTTTCTAAAAAAGATTTCTTTTTTCAGTTATTACTTACTATTTTTTATTGTCTGTTTTTGTTTATTTTCAATATATATGTATGTATATATAAGATCAGTTTCTGAACATATGTTTTCTTAACAGATTAATTGATTTTGGTAAATATTATTTTCGTATAATTCATATATCTCACTGGGAGTACAAGTCATGTCTATTTTTTTTAATTGCATTTCTTATTTTAACATTTTTATTCTAATTTCTTGGAATGGTAGCAAGATTGTTGGATTAAATTATTCGTTATAATGCAAACCACTTCAGCACTTTGAAAAAGTGTAATAAAATATCAACACTAAGAAAACTGCTTTTACATAGAGCCTTGTGCTAAGGTCTGATCATTATCACCAGGTTTTTCAAACTAACACACATTCTTAACAAAATACTGAGTTTACGGTTTCCTTTTTCTACATAAAAAACTTACATTATGCTCCCATTTCTTTCTTGTTTAATGCAGATGTTATTATTCCTTCGAGACTTTCTCTTGTCTTTATGCTTGGTAATCGCTCCTTTGGCACCTCATTAGAGAATAATATGATGAAAATGGTATCCACCGTCACTTTAGTAGAAACGAAATGTTATTGGGAAAGCAGATTCTGATTTTTTTTCTTTTGACATAATTAGAAATATTATTTATAGATTATATTTTTAAATATTTTTGTATGAATAGATACCTAAGAAGTCCTTTTTAAATTGCTTGTCAATTCTAATTTCTTAAGTCTTCGCAAATAAGTGATATTTTACACGCAATTATTGTTGTAACTGATATTTATTGAAGAATGTTTTAAATTAATGGTCATGTTGATAAGAAAAGTATATAAAGTTTTCCAAAATTTAAGAAAAAATCAACTTTTTAACTATATGACTATCTTACCAATGATCATTCATGGAACTCGAATACGTATGTTAACATTTTTATGCATGCTCCTACATAAGAATAAATAATATCGTTTTAAAATACTTCAAATCAGTACGCATTCCTTATAATGAAATGAAAATTTTAAATTTTAAAAAAAAATAATTAATTCATACAAGTACATATTAAATTTTCTAATAATTTCTAAAAAAATATCTAAATGACATTGAAGAAGCAAGCAAGACTTCAATAAAATCAGTAAGTAACTTCAAAAGTATGTCAAGTAAAATTTTAAAATCTTAACAGTATTTTCCAAAATATGGATATTTTGATCATAAATTATTTTGTATTTAAAATTTCCACGAATTGATTTTCATTTATTATCATACACCTTTAAGCTTACACATATTTCTTTACAACTAAAATATGATAAAATATTTAGGAAAAGTTAAAAATTTTAAAAACTTAATTTTGAAATACAACTGTGAAACGGGCAAAACCTCACGCTTTGGGTCACGCCCGTCTCAGTAATTTTAGTGTTAAATAAGGTAATATATATTAAAGAATCAGCAAATAAACAGTTATGAAAACTTTCATTTACATCAGAACACGTACATTAAAACTTACAAATTTAAAATGCTATTTAATAAGTGAGTCAGGAAATTAGTTTTTCAGTTACACATTATGTTCTTAGTAATGTTAGTAAATATATTATAAATATTTTTACAATTTAATTTTCCACCTTTATTTGAATGAACCTAGAAATCAATTTATACTTATCTCCTACATAAAATATTAGAAATTTATATGACGTATTTTCCTGTACATTTTAAAATTATAAATAATAGATTTTAATACAACACATGTTTAAAATATTATTTCCTTTAATAATTTTAGGTCAGCTAGTGCGTGACTGTTTCAGATGGCAATTATTTTGCAATCATTCAATGGTAATTTACCTTGTGCAATGTTGCCCAATTTCGGCAATTTTTTAAAAGCTATTCGAAACTTGAGGAATTTTATGAAATATTTCATACGTATAGAAATATGCTTCATTAATAATTTTACTTAATAATGTTGAAAGGAATTTTTAAAAAATTACTTTAATTTTATAAGCTATTACTAATACTCTTGGAATAAAATTAAACCCTGGTATAAACTAGAGAAAAACTAATTAATGACACCTTTTTCTCCCCAAAAGTAATCTGTATGTAAGAAATTATTTTGTATCGATTACTTTCCCTGTTGCTAATCCACAGAAACTAAAATTCTCAAGAAATATTAAGATTATCTTTTAATTCTTTTGACATCAAAGCTGTTTAGTATATTGAAAAATTATTTAAGTATTTGACCTACTTAATTATCGTTCCTAAAATGAAATAAAGTGCTTAATTTCATACATGAGCTTTAAAATTAAATCCTAGTTAATTCATTTTGGAAATAAAAAATGTTTTGTTGTTGGATATAATTATAATTATTAATTATATTTATGACAATATTACATAAAATGCAGTTTCAATGAATTCATTATGGAATAATTTTCTTTTGAAATGTTTTGACTCTTATCTGTCATTATATAATATTTTTACAAAAATAAGAAATACACCAACTGGAAGATTTAACAGTCAGCAGACGAAGAACACATTTTTGACTTTCTTAATTACTCATAAGGGATTATAATTCAAATAATATCCCAGAATGCATATCGTTCCACTTTCAAGTTAGATAACTTTTTTGATTTATATGAGACCTAATTTACAATGTAATGATTCCTTCACTTTCTAATCACTAATTTCCCAAGAAAACTTAACGGTATATTAACACAAAAAAAAAATGTAATTATCGAAAATCAATCAATCAATAAATAAAATTATCAAGGATTTGAATTTTCTATTTTAAACCATTATAAATGTATCAATAGAAGGAAATTACAAATTTATCATTAAAATTTACAGAACAAACTTCATTCAGGTTAATATTTTTATGAACACAATGATTCTACAAGAAACTTCAAAAATGATGCAATTGGTAGTGGAAATGAAAAAGCCATTTTTATACTTCAAAACATATATCAATTGCAAAAAAAAAAAAAAAAAAAAAATCTAATGCTAACATAGAAAAAAGAACCAAACCATCAATTTTCAAAAGAAATTTTAGTTTATTTGGTATGAAAGTCAGCTACTATAGAAACTAATTAAAGTTTTAGATTTACGTTTAAGAAGTTTTTATCTAATGTTCATTTAATGAAGAGTATTCCCAAAAGTAATATATATGCAACGTTGAAATTTTTTTTTCAGGAATCGGATTGTTCCTTTAAATCTCTAATTGCTTATAAATATCCCACATTTCGATATATGTGTTTCCTTCCTTTCCATTTGGGAAAAATTTATTTCAGTTTGAAATACAATACGAATACAATGTAATTAAAATATGTACAAATTCATTTTGCGTAATTAACGATAATTATTTTATGGTAATAAGGAGTATGTTTGGTGGATTAACTAATTAACTATGCACTTAAATAATTGGAATGGAGTAAATATTTAAACTATGTTTATTATTTTGAATCTTCTATTTATTTAATTATTTGTCATGATTGTTTGATTTTGAAAATTTGTGATAGATTTCAAATATGTGAAAAACAATCAAATATTGAAACTAAAATTAACTTGAGTTCGTTTACTTTTAGATTATTATACACCAAAATGATATTGGAATCAGTTACTTTTGTTGATTATAAGTCTAGGGTAATAGAACTTCTCGAAGAAAAATATAATTGATTTTTCGAACATACTACTTAACAAGACAAAACAAAATATTGGAAGATGTTTCATTATAATCAAATTATACAGTTAGTGAGAATCAAAAGGATGTATTTTGATAAAATGCTGTTTGTTCATTTTTATTTTATATAAATTTTTAAAATTTTTGCATACTGATGACAAAGAAGTATACGTCTATATTAGTAACACAAACCAATAAAAAAAGACTATGTGAATAACCGTACGTTTAATATACTAGGCAAAACAGCAAATTTTGTGCTGAAAAGGAGCTTAATTATTTCAAAAAACCCTTTGTGAGTATGATCAAAAAATCAAAAATGCTTCCAAATTAAGAAGCATGTGGACTCTGAAAGAAAGAAACAATAAGTTCAAAATATCTACACGTTAATATCAAAATATCTGAGACGTAAACGCCAAGTTAGATAAAATCAAAAGCAGTTTATATCGAAAGTTTTGCTCTCTATTAGACACCAACAAAGTTTACTGTACAAATTAGTTAGTGTAATACAAGACAGATTTATAACATTTATGTAAAATGCACACGTGTTATACCAGATCGAAAATTTAGTTTCGGAACAATTGTAAGTTATGAAAAAAATAACTGATTTAAAATTTTTAATTAGCTATATTTTTACTGTTGCTGGAGCCAGTTTTTTGTTACATGGGGGAAATAGTTATTGAACTGAAATTTTTCACTGACCAGAATGCGCTTGAATCTCAATAAAAACCATCGTAATCGATTTTATAAAATTGTTATAATTGAATGATGCTGTATTAACTGTCTTAAAAATCAATATGTAAATCAAGCTCGATATATTATTTATTTTCCTGAAGAAATAATTTTGAAGTGTAAAATCTGCAAATACATGGTTTAACTGTAATGCAAATAAGCATTGTAGAGCGATATTAAATAAACAAAATACATTTTTTAAAATAATTTTTAAAAACTAAGCTTATAAATAAAATATTATTATTTATTATTTCTAATCGAAAAAAAAATATTTGTTGCATAAATATACTGATTAAGTTTACAGATGTGTTGAAGATAATAGTTAAAAATATTTTAAATAAATGATGTACTTACCATTTAAATATTATTAGCATTACTTACTGGAAAAAAAAGGCCATGGAACATAATTCCAAATATGGCTTTATCCTTTTTAATTTTTGATGTTCGGTTTATGTAATTTTAAGTGTAATACATACAACCAGTCTTGTTATTTAATACATAGTATGCCATTCAATATAACCTGAACATTAAACTTTATTTCCTTTCAAAAATTATAATTTATATAGGTACATCATAGAACCTTAAAATATAAAGTGTAAGTTTTTACAAGCCAAACGATAGCCACACAAAAATTTTTTTAAATTTTTTATTCTATCTTAATGTGTAATGAAAATAAGAGAAAATAAATGAATACGCAAATCCCTTATAGACGTCTTAATCAGGGTATGTGTACATTAGTTTACGAACTTGTGTCGTTTGATAATCGCTGCAAAGTCTAAAAAAGCTTATATTTGTGTGACAAAATTATATTTTCATTTGTTATTTTCCCTCTGGAAATTCGTTTAGGTATACGATTTACCATTTTTCTCTTTGGTTGTGGTACACTAATGGTCATGGTCGCGGATTCATGAATGACATTGATTTTGTAAGGACTTGAATTTTGGGCCCTGACGCCACTAATGATCCGTCGTGTAGCGGGGCTGATTCACATCAAATCTGGTCGAGGTTCCCCCACCTCCCTTCGGCGTGGTATGGAAATTTAGAGAGGCAGGTTTATTTTCAATCACTTGACTGTGGTTCAAAATTATTACGAGGTTACATGCAGTTATTACAAGATCATGCATGTTATGTTTACATGCAGTTTTATGTTTTTATGTTTACATGCAGTTTTATGTTTACATGCAGTTTTATGTTTACATGCAGTTTATGTTTACATGCATGTTATGTTTTACATGCAGTTATTACAAGATCCATTCGCCAATAACTCTCGCTTTTCTTCTTAGAATGATTTTAATAAACAGTCACACGAATCACCAGATTTCTTGTAGATAATTACATAAAATGAGAGGGCAATAAGGCAAATATGTTTTTCCTTTCATCAGTGACCAAAAGAGGTTGCATAATGTTACATAAGGGTGTAACAATTGATTAATTTAAAGATAGTCTCTCTCTGATTTGAGTGAAACAAAAATAACTGGTACAATAGGACGATCAAAATGTAGTTAAATGATTTTCTTAAGGATTCAAACAAAAGAAAACAAATTAGAAGAAAGATATGAACATCTATTCGAGAAGGCACAATGACTTTCAGTAAAGCACGATATGAAAAAAAAATGTCTTCTAGGAAAATTGTGCGAGAATTTCATCTGATATATCAAATGAAGGACGATTAAGCGTTAGCTTACAACATATTTCGATCTTTTTTGTAGAAATATAGTGATTAAGCTAACCCTTACCAAACAAGCCAAACCTCTTCGCTAAGCATTTGCTTGAAATGATATGTCTTGGACTGATTAATAAAAAACTATAATTTTTTTCCAAAGAAAAAAAAAGTTCAACATGGATGGCCCTGATGGGATAAATTACCACGAGTACTAGCACCATTTAAGGTATGACAAGCTACGTTTACCTTGAAGATAGTACGGAGGTACTTCCGACATCATACAGGTTGCTTTTGAATATGATATCCAAATGGATATTGCTTTCGTATACTGTTGAAGAAACTCCTTTTACTATCAAGGTATGCTTGACTAGAATTTACTACCAATGTCACCAATTAGCGATGGTCAACAATGGATGTTTATTCATAACAATGCGTAAATACTTCGTTATAACATGACGCTGTATCCTTAAAAGCGAATTGAATGTCTGCAATAGGTTTTCCAGGAAGAAGCTCCAATCTAAATCCCATAGAGAATATATGGGTCATATTATTCGTAAAAGTGTTACAGTATTAGTCAACAGAACCAACAGAATCTCCAACTGAAAATTGAGATTTTAAATGAGTAGGATAATATTTCTATAAAACTATTTAACAAACTAGTTGACTTAATGGTAACTGTATTATTTGATCTGTTCCGGAATTATGTTGGTTTAGCAAAGTATTGAGGTCTTTTTTCCTTATTCCATTTATTCAAATGAATACAAAATAGGAATAAAAATGTGCGATGTAATTTTCCGTACTGAAAATTACATCGCTCATATTTATTCCTTTTTTGTATTTCATTTGAATAAATGAAAAGTTTTAATAGTGAGACATTATTTGCTAGCAGTTAACTTTTAATTTTGAACTTACATACATTTTATGGTATTTAATAATTTTTATTACTTTTGTCTTATATAATCAATAAAATTATTTGAGCCTTAAAATTTGGTCAGAGACTGTGTTATGTTCTTTCAACCCATTTTAATGTTTCAAGAGTTTCAGTCATTAAATGAGAGTAATCAGTAAGATATTTAATTACTTAAGAGAGATAAAAAAAATTCATTGTTGAAATAATCCTAATACAAGAAACGTATAAAGCTCACAATTTAATTATGATTGAAACCCTTTTAAAATACAATTTACGAAACATAAAATTTTATTATTAGAAGTATTTAAGTGTTATTAAAATGATTATGATAATATTAAATCAATCTTTATATTATCATCATTGTGTAAATAAGAGTCATTGAAAGATGTTCCCAATTGTTAGAATTTTGTATGTAACTTATATATATATCTTCTCTCTCTCAGTATTTTAAAACCTTATTCACTATACTTGCTTACATAATTTTTAGTTCGAAGAAATGACTGTTATAAGTTGAACATAGACTGAAATTAATGCGTAACATTAAGCACTAGCCAGTTTGACATTCAATGTATTTATACTACAGTATCCTAGTATTTCTCTCACAGGATTTAATGAAACTGATTAAAACGAAACAAAATAATATTCAAGAATTTCCTATCTCCCTTTCTATTTCTTCCTTCTACTAGCCAAATGAACTTAATCGGGAAATATGTCACAACTCCAAGTATTAAGAAGCCACCAGAGCCCGGTAAGGTTTTGAAAAGATACACTGTCTCTTCAAACATGCTACAACTGCATTTCATTTGTTAAACACACACAATTTCCTATTTCCCAGGAGGAAATAAATATATTCCTTAAAGGTATTACGGAGATGTTCAGTGTGATATATCCTCCCATTAAATGTCTTCAAAAGAAAATAAGGAGAATTGTGAGATCAATTCTATTCTCTGTTGGAACGGGTACTTGATATTTGCATATAAGGTTAGTACGGAAATAATGGCTTCATGAAAATGCATCCAATGTTTGCGTCGTTCAAAATATTATATTCAGATTAGCATATATTAAAATTAAGCTATCTTTGAAACATGGAATTCGTCGGTATACTAAATATTTGTATACAAATTAGAATTTAAATATATTTTTATAATGTAATAAATTGAGAAAAAAGTATTATCAACAATGCATACATCATATAATATAAATTTATGAACTATACTTATAAACTAACAAATGAAGTAACATTTTACACACGTAAATTTATATTTTAAAATCTCAGTAAACATCATAGGTTTAAAATAATGATTCAGCTTTAATCTAAGAAAGTATTGTATACTAAGTAAGTTTTGTATGCAAAGGAAATTTAAGAACTGGAAAGTTAAATAAAATAAATGTATCATTCTTTTTGTATCGTGTTTTATATTTACATAAGAGAGGTGAATTTTTTTTATTAATGATTATAATAAACATATATTTTCAAAATCAAATGCTTTATTTGAGATTATCTGTGAATAGATAATTTTCGAGACTAATACTTAAAATGTTTGACACAAAAATAAAATGTTCCCGAATCACTTATATATATATATATATATATATATATACATCAGTTCCAATCATGTTTGAAAACACATGATTTACCACACCATTATTGTTCCATTGAAAGATTCTCCCCAAACTTATAATTTTCAGTTTACTTGTGTGTATGGCCTTCATTTATCCCATTTAAGTTTAGAATGCCTTTGAGAATAAACTGATTGCCCTTTGAGAAATCGGACATTTTTGAGAAGGATCTCATTGTAAAAACACATGAAGGAGACTGGCATTGGTGTCGCAGAAGTTATAGTTTCACGCTTTGGATATAATGTGTACAAAAAAATTATAGCTCATGAACAAGTATTCAAAAAAAAGTCATACAGATTATAGGTAATTCAGATCGAATAACTGTACGGCAATTGTGATGAGGCTCTAACTTCAACATTATGCGAAAAGTGATTATGTCACGATATCACTCTGTAAGTGCAAGTGTCATTAGCAGACGGGTGCATACTTTGGATTGTTTGTACGAATATAAGTAAGGAGAATGCTCATAACACCACGCTAACGTTTCTAGAATTTAAAATGGTGTATAGAAAGAGTATCATGGAAATATGAGAAATTTGCGAAGTTCATCTTTTATAGAAGAGACTTACTTTTGTGTTGCTGAGGAAGATAACCATCCCCGTGTCAGTAGAGAACAAGGGAAGTGCCTCGATGGATGAATTGTTGTCACACGTAATACAGTTTGAACACAGTGTGCAATGGTACGGGGTGCTGTTTCGTACCATGTATGATCACCAGTTATTTCAATAAAATCCACTTTGAAGATTCTGAAATTGAAAGTACCATTATCAGACGTTTTCATGTCTCTGGATTGTTTTCTAAGGAATGTTAGCGAAATCATTCGAGTGGCGGCCGTTCCTTCTGTGAATGTCCATCTCCATCCTCTATTTCAGCAAGACAACGTTTATGTTCATACTATCACATTTAGATCAGCCTAGTAGCAATAGACTTTGTGAAATGAACAGGACCTACACCATATCTGTTGCCTCATAAATCTTATTTCGGATAACAGTTGCTGTGATAAGTCTCCATCTCTACCACAAAATTCACCACATCAATAAGCCGAAGTTCAATCTTCGAATACATGACAAGATATTAGCCAAGACACCATTTAGATTCTCTACGAAATTCTTGCCACGTCGTGTAGCAGATTGCATTAAGAATGTCGAAGGCCCAACATTTTTTAGAGTTGTAATGATTTTGTATTCTGACGAAAAAAGTTTTTCTAACACCAAGGTTTAGTTTTTAATCATTTCTAGTTGATGGTATTCTAATTCAAGCTTTGTTCCAGACCAGCACACTCATTCTGGCGGTTAATCTGTTATGTATTAAATTTTAAGCAACGACTATTGATATTTTAAAAATCTTTTTCCATTCATTTGTGGCACAATAAAGAGACTTTAAACATTTCAGAACTTCATGAGTTTATTAATATAAGAGAGAGGAGATAATTATATCAAATTAAAAGTGGTTTCTGCTCAATCTCTATCTGATCGCTTCCATGCTGAAATCAGATGAGCGATAACAATTAAATCACGAACATTGTTAAGTTCTTTCCAGATACGTTCTTTCGCTTTCGTAGCAAAACAGGAAGAAAGTGCTATCTTTCCTTCTTGTTATAAGTGATTTTTTTTTTCAGATAACGTGGTATTAGATTTAGGGATCCTTAGGTATTTTAGCTGTAAACAAAAAGTATGTAGAGAAACTATTAATGTAAACCTATGAGGAATTAATGCTCTATTCACATTTATAGTACGTGATCACATAAATTAGAAGAGAACTTTAAAAATAGCTCACCAAGAAATGAGATTCAGATTGACATAATATTTAATACACATAATGATACAGTTTACAGATTCATTAGTTCTAAAATTAAGACAATGAGATAAATATCGTAAGTACAATTACAACAATGCTATACAAATTCAACAGCATTTCGGATTGCCTCCTTCTGCAATACATGTCGCAACTGGATCTGGCTTTGAGTTGAATACATGTAGGATGTTGTCCGGAGTCATATGGGCACACAAATCCTGAACAGCCATCTCAAAATCATGTACAGAGTGACAAGGTGGAGTCGGGCGTTTCATCCAGTCCCACAAATGTTTCATAGGAGACAAGTCTGAGGAGCCAGCCTGCCATGGAAGGGTCTGAACATAATACTCAAAGTATTGGGCTACTCGAGCAGTATATGGACCAGCAGTACCTTGCTGAAAAATTGCTACTGGAATAGCATTAAGGAAAGCGTCATCGTTGGGCTTTCAGTAAGACTCATTTTGATTCCAAGTACTACGTTTATAGTGAAGCGGCTATCATTGGTTATAGCCCCCCCAGACCATTATGCCTGTTTTACCAGTAGTTCATTGCGAGACAGCGTAGTTTGAATTGTACCTGACAGTAGAGCGCCTCCCTGCTCGTACACGCTTATCATCTGTCCCGAAAACGAACCGGAATTCATCATTAAAGACCAAGTTTTGCCAATCGAAGGCATTTCACGTTGCTTTGAAGTAGCAACAATGTAGACAGTGTCACCATGTTTCGGTGTTCAATATATTACACGAAAAAGGCACTTGAATTTGGATATTCGCTGCCACAAGGCATTTGGAAATGGTCAGTGTAGCAACTGGCAGGCTTACGTATATATATATATATCGTGGATCGAGTTACTGTGTTTTTTCTCTCTCTCTTTTTATCTTATACTATTAAATAATTCCTCAATTTTAAGTTGTTTCTTTTTGAAAACTCGTTATTTCCAAAAAATGTTGTCTGCGAGTACGGGAATTACAATTTTTTCTCCCCAATATATTTGAATTCTGAGAAATTTTAAATTAGCCATAATTAAAGTGTTCACTAATTTTGTTTCAATTCATTTTCTGACAGATACAGATTCTTTACTGTATCCTTTAAGTATCTACTTTTTGTGAATTTAGTTAGCAATTAAAGAATAGTATTCCGAGCTGAAATATGTGACATAATTATTGTTTCAAAACGAGTGATTTTGATAGCCATTGAACCAATGTCTCCTATAGGCGAAATTTAAATAACAGCTTTCTAAATCAGAATTGAGAAGATTTGAGTAAGATATTAATAATTTTATATATAAACAGCACGCTTAAGGAATTCAATAGTGTGCTTTGTAATTTTTTATTACAAAAATAATAAAAAAAAAAAAAATATGAACACTTAGAGCAAGCGTATAATTTTCTTTCTCTCGGAAAACACCATTTTCATTTTACCATAAATAAGTTTTGAATGGAAAAATGTTCACTAAAAATCATTTTTTTTTCAGAACTACCATCTATTAACAAGAAAACTAACTAGTTCTGAGTATCAATGATGTCTTTTATTTAACTTGGGGGCATTTTTTGAAAGTGTTGTTTAGTGTCTCCTACAGTCGACGCTGGGACTTAGAAGGATAAGAAACACTCCTCATGGTACACATTTTTTGATCATTATTTTTAATATTTTATAAAATCTGCATTAGAAATGGATTCAAGTTTCACAATAATTCTATTTTATATAACAGGCTCGTTTATATCAATTATATTAATTTTTCAGTACTCATAAAATATTTTATAATCTTAAAATTTAAAATTATACGTAGTTTATCATAATTAAATACTTAAATGCTGTTTTCGAATTGGCAGTACTTTTCTGTTTTTATTATGTTTACAATATTCTTAATAACTACTTTTCTTCACTCATTTAAAATATTGATATTAATATAAACATTTAGAAAATTATAATATTATTTACTTTATTTTATTTTATAACTTGTTTAATTAGAAGAAAATTAATATGAATGCATCAAGGAATATTATTTTACTTATCTTAAAAATTGCATGACTGAAAATAATTACATGAAATAAATTTTGTGTATGTTCACTGAATGCATAATTTCATTAAACAAGCCTAACGTTTCAATGGATATAAATTCATATATTAACATTACTTAACTGGGGAAAATGTACTTTTATTCTCATGAGTGTTACAATTTTTTTTCTTTTTTTTTACCTTCTCTTTATTCAAGATACGTTTGATATTTAACAAATATTTACTGCATAACGTATTAATATATTCGTTGAATAGAATTTATATACTATGTGTGTTATAGCTAGCAGATGTCCATTAGGCTTTTTGAATAAAACAGTAAGTGTTTTTTTTTTTTTTTTTTTTTTTTGTAAAAGGACAATATGGAATATAACAGAATGTATATGAATTCCATTCAAACAAGAATAAATAATTAAAGAAGATAGAAAGAACCTTATTTTTCTTTCGTATCATACTTTTAACCTGTGTTTCTGTAGAAATAGTTATAAGACTTAGAAAAAAAAGTTATTAACATTATTGTTTATTTAGAAGAATTTAAACTCTAAAGGGAAATATTATTTAATATTCTACCATTTATTATTTCTTCGCAAATAGTACGCTAAATTATTTTGAAATGAAATATTTTCAGAATTTTATATATAGTCACATTTGCTAATATTTATTCAATCATCAATATTTTCAAAATCTAATGATGTTTTCAAAATGGAAAATTTCAAATCTTAATTTTTACATATTTATCAAAAAATAATTATAACAGTTTAGATTTGTGTAGCAATGAAAGCAAGATATTAACTTTTTAATGAATCGTTAATATTTTTATACTGACAAATTATTTTTAAAAATTAAAAACTTCAATTGATTAATTGTCATTCATTATCAACATGATGATTAAAAATTAATTACGAAATTCAAAATATGACAAAACGTGGCAACAACTCTTTGGTGATTCAGTAAGTATTTTAAGGAATAAAAGGCCATTAAACTGATGATAAAATATTAGTTTTTGATGAGTAAAAATATTTATTTTCCTAAATAGTAGATAAAAATAAATCACGTTTCTTTTCCAAAGGAGATCATTGTGATGGTACTATAACTGCACTATTTAGGCCTATCAAGCGTATTTAGTTTCCTGTACATTAAAGATTCTCCAAAATTATGATCAGATTTCCGTATGTTTAGGATCGAAAAATGGTTTACTACTAATGTCTCTTCAATAAGTGATACTTGAAATATCATTGTTTATTAAGAATTTCAATTGTTTTCCAACTTTTTTAAAACTTGGATATTTAAACAAATACAAAGCAATAAAGATACGAGTTTTATCACCAAAATGATTTTCAAAGATGCGACACAAACCTCCACAGAGCGTGACCTCAGCTAGCCACTCCTTTCCATTAAATAGGAGACATGAAAAAAATTATACTATTTCTTGATATATCTAATTTGATTCAGAATTAACATTCAAAAAAATCCACTAATGTAGTATAGAAAGCAAAATATATTTTAATGTACAATTTTAATAGCTTTTACGTCAATAAGAATGGAAGAAATTTTTAAAGAAAATATGAATATGTACAGAGTATTTAAGAATATATTGTAAAGACATATTGAGCACTAGTATAAAAAAGAAACTCATACAATTTTTTTCTTATAACATCAAATATTGACTGGAACTTTACATTATAATATCATTTTATTTAATGAGATGAAAAATATCATTTATTAATGGATAAGCAACTCGAGATTCTTTAAGAATTTTCAGTTACTCATATTTTACATATGTACATCAAAATACACAAATGAATAGATTTTTTTATTTGAATTATCATTTAGGATATATATATATATATATTCATGTATTTTTAAAACCATTGATGCTAAGGGGACTTAATACCTTTGCACCTTCAAAATTTCTATTCTTTTCTGTGTACAAAAGTGTTGAATGTTAGGGAGTATTTGAAGAACCAAATAATATCTGACAATTATTACGCCCTGTGCAACAAAAAATTTATGTCCTAAGTGGTTTGTTCTTTTCAATTCAATGTACTGAAACCAGTTTTTCTAGTTTTATTTTTCTGCTACACTTTCCCACAGTGGATTCAAAAATGGTTTTGCAATGTAGAGCTTTTAAAATTTTACGTGAGTACTTGTAGATCTTTATTCTGTGAATGTCAATTTGTTAATGGATGATTAGATTTTATTCTTTATAGCATGATACATGAAAAAATAGCGTTACTAAATACAAATTTGAATATTTTTTGATACAAAGTCGTTTGTAGGTTTGTTTAAAAATGGAAGAAACCGAGTTTCTTGTGTTCTTGATAGTACTGTTTTTAATGGGTAAAAAACACCGCAAGCGTACCGGATTGAAAAATGTATACTCGGACTCTTCCATAAGCAAATCGATGTTGTCGGAGGTTTTGCTTGAGTTTAAACGTGGTACCGATTCCCAAAATGACGCGAACTCACTCAGTAGACCGTAAAACGTTACACCGAAAATGTGAGTAAGGACAAAAATCATTATAATGAAGAGATCGTAAATGACTCAGTCTGCGGAATTGTTAATAGATATCATATGGCAAGTGTTACATTTCCGCTGAAAAATTTGAGATGAAAAGGTTTTAGTTGAGTTTTAAGGCGCCGCATTGTTTGCATCGATGGAAACAAAACAGACGAAGAGTCGATTGATTAAAGTCTGTTTATCATATTTACTCTGCAAAAAAAAGATTTCTATAAAAAAAAAAGAAAAAAAATTTGAAAAAAAAAAAAAAAGATTTTTGTGAAGCTGTTGAAAAGTTGAGATTGTATCCACCCAAAAGGTGATTCACACAAAGAGTGTTGTTAGAATAAAAAAAAATTGCAAAAATGTTTTTCAATAGTCTCAGGGAGTTGATGATTGATGTTAAGTCCCTATACGTTGAAATATTACTGTAAATCTAAATCGAATTTTTTT
>BMAW01131540.1:0-14209 GCA_019974015.1 Nephila pilipes
ATAAACATATTAGAGACGTATAAAATATCCGACAAAAACCGGTGACCCGGTTATGCTAAGAAACACAACAAAAGTATTTTCATACTGCATACAAACCAAAAGTGTACGATAATTATCAATAAATTATTTTTTGCCTTGCTTAGTATTCAATTTTCATTAAATGCATATTTTAAGTGCGTTTCTGGTGCGCATGTTTAAATAGATTTTAGAATACTTGAATCTAAAATTCTCTTGTTACATTCTGCAATTGCTTTTGCATATATATTCAACGCGAGATTTGTAATTTATCGAATCAAGTTAATAGAGTAATATTGCAATATTTTATGTAAAAATTATGTCAAACACTCCAATGGCATCATCAAATGTCTCAGAAATATGTTTTTTTAATTTTATTAATGCCCTTATGATGATCAAATTCTTTTCTCTTCTATTCCTACGATCGATATTAAAGAGGTGTCTTGATCTCTATGAATTCGTTTGTCCCGATGGCTATGATGTAGATCAGCAGTTCCAATCTTTTTCAGTCGGCGTACCCTCATCTGGATCGAATCCGATCCGTGTAACCCCGAAGCCTTCAAACATGCCTCTTCCCTATCTATTTTTACCCATATCAGATTCCGAAATCTTCTCCAAAAAAACCTCATGTTTAATTTAATTAAATTGTTTATTCTTTCATTATGAAGTTCTTTTATTTTTGAAGTAAATGAACAAAGATTGGAAAAAGGAAGTAATAATGGGATATTTATGACTACAAAGACAATTGAAGTTGAAGTACAAAGATGAACTGAACTATAAAATTTCGAAAAATTAGGCTCAAAAGAGGAAAAATATAATCTCAAATCTGGAGCTATGAATTTTATTTGCTTCTATATATTTCATTTTACTTCAAAATATTTCCAGTGAACGCAGCACCTTGTCCCTCTTATGCGTCGAGGGTGGGAGATCAAACCGATCCTTCCGGCAGACGTAACTCTTCTTTCGTCTATGATTTGTTGATAGGGAAGTTAATATTACAAAATGAATAACAACTTCCACTTCCTTTTTAAAATTCTTTTTAAGTTCTTTTGTACTCTTTTAGCTGATTGGCCTCCGTTAGTTTTCTTTTCTTGAAATTCTAATGCCACTCGGGTGCACCCCCGATTGTAGACCGCACATAGACAATCCCTAAACGATGATGATGCTGTTATTTTGTTATTTCTCCTTTTGTGTAAATTTCATAGCATACCATCAATCACTAACCCCGAGACTAACCCAGAGATGCTCAGTAAACCAGTAACCAGGTCTTCTAAGAGTACTAACCTTGCTTCTTGAAACGTGTGTCAAAATTTTAAGTCGATCGGACCAGAAACAGCTGAGTTATCGAGGTTGGAGTAAAGTCGTTTTGTAGTTTGTTTAAAAAATGGAAAAAACCGAGTTTCGTGTTCTGATAAAACATTGTTTTTTAATGGGTAAAAACACCGTGCAAGCGAAACAATGGATTGAAAAATGTTACCCGGACTCTTGTCCATCAAAAGCAACGATTTGTCGGTGGTTTACCGAGTTTAAACGTGGTCGTACCGACACAAATGATGCGGAACGCTAGGGTAGACCTGTGGAAGCCGTTACACCGGAAAATGTGAGTGAAGTGACAAAAATTATAATGAAAGATCGTAAAGTGAAGCTCCGTGAGATTGCTGAGATGACACAGATGGAAGTGTATTTACTATCCTTCATGAAAAATTGAGCATTAAAAAGGTTTTTTCCAAGTGGGTGCCGCGATTGCTTTCGATGGAACAAAAACAGCAACCAGTCGATGATTCAGAAAGCTGTTTATCGCTATTTACTCGCAACTAAAAAGATTAAAAAAAAAAAAAAAAAAATGGGGGAAAAAAAAAAAAAAAAGATTTGGAAAAGCGTTGGAACGATTGTATCACCCTAAAAGGTGATTAACAAAAGGTGTTATGTTGATGAATAAAAAAAAGATTTGCAAAAAAAAATGTTGTTTTCAATGTTAGTCTCGGGAGTTATTGATTGATGTGTTATGTTTTACTTTGTTTTTCGCTTCTTTCTTTATATTTTTACGATCTCAAATTTTTTTTATTAGCCACCCAAAGGACTATTATTTTAGGTGGGGCGTTTTGGCTTACTAGATCACTTTTCAATTTTTTATCGTTTGCTTAATTTGATTTACATTTATAACTTAACTATATTCAATTTAATAATTTATCGTTTGCTTTAATTTTAATATCGGAAAAGTTTACTGCTATCAATTTCTCGATATTTCATTGCTTACTTAAATTCTTATATTTTAATTCAGTAATTTAATAATTATTATAAAAGGAAAAGCACACATTGTATGACTAAATCTGTTCTTTGCAAAGAACTTTTTTTGTATTGATTTTGCATATGTAATTATTAGATATTCGTAATCTTTGTGTAGCCGTATTTATACAGTAGATTCTAATTTTTAACTAATAAAAATTTGATTCCTAATTTATGATAATTGCTAATTAGATTTTTTGTTCAGTTTTGTGTACTAATTCAAATACACGTTTAAAATAAACTTCTTTGATAATTTAATGTGCTTGATTACTTATCGTAACAAAACGATTAACAGTTTTCAATATGAAAATTTCTTACATCGAAAATTATATCGATATTTTCGAGGAACTTTTTCAAGTTCCATACATAGAGGTTCAACTGTATTTGTGTTCCTATCTTTTTATTGCTGTTAAAAAAGCTTCTAATACATGCTGGGCCTTTTCATTTTATATACGCTCTTAAAAAAAGCCAAGTTATTTTAAATTATGCAGTATTAAAAAAGAGCTCTATATAAACTAAGCAATTTTATTTCATGCATTTCAAAATCATAATTTCGATCATGTCTTTTAAAAGAACACTGTAAATTTAAATCAGTATGCATCGTGTTATTATGACTACGTATATAAATGGTATAATGTGATGAATCAATATAAAATTTTATTCGGATAAACAATGAATTATGAGGCAGAAAAAAATGACAAACGAATAAATGGATTAAGAGCACTTTAATACTCAATAAAAAGAAAAAGGAAAAAAAAATTGAAATGATGAAACAGTCACAAAACACAAAATTATATAAATTAGTCTGGCCTTTCAAATGTAGGCAGTGGCAACAGTAAAGTGGTCAGAATTTTTCACAAATAAACTTTGGACCATTTTCTCTTTCAAAAACGTTTTTGTAGTAAATATATTTCACATAAAATGTACACACAACATAATTACTGAAAGAGTGGAAGAAGTGGAAACACAAAAGTATCAAACAAATTACAAACAACATCTAATTTCATCATTTCAATAATGGTATCAAACAAATTACAAACAACATCTAATTTCATCATTTCAATAATAGCTTGTACATATTTGCATCAAATTTCAGACATTAATACTTACACTCATTGAACACTTCATATAAAATATATTTTCTTTCAAAATGGAGTTTGAGCTTTAGGATGATTAACAATTAATATGTTGTAATCAAAGAATATACCTACGCATATAAAATGGATGCTATATCACTGCTTACATCTCATTTAAAACTTTTTTTCTCCCTAAACATTACTTTAGTAAATAATTACTTGTAAGTTCTCAAAAATATTACTTTTTTTTAATTCTTAAGAAAGTAATAGTTGGAATATATTTTAACATTGATGAAATTTTCAGTGAAGAAAAAAATATCAAATCAATTTTCACGAATATTTCTTAATTTGTATTTATGTACTTTACGTCACACTCTCCGTTCTAACACCAACATGGTTACAGTCAACCTAATACTTATCGTAAATTTTTGAGATCATTTTTTTCCAGAAATGTTTTTAAAAGACATTATGTTCATAATGAAAACGATTTATCTGTGAAACTAATACATTCGCCCGACTGGCAGGCTTAAACACACATTGAGAGTAAAACCTCAAAATAAAAATTGTGGACAATGATTGGCAGTGCAGAATCGGTTTGTAAAAAAGAAAGAATAAATATATATATATATTCAAGTTTATATATCCGTTAGATAATACCAAAGGACATTTCAACAGTCTGTATATACAAATTTCTAGTTTTCATAGGCATCCACCTTTTAACTCTCATGGCATAATAAAAATCAACAATGCATTTCTCACCTTCCTCTCATCTCCAGAACAATTTATACTTATAACAAGATTTAATTATGAAAAATCGTACAAAATCCAAGTGTATACTAACTCTTACTTCCCTCATACAATTACAAATAAGGTATGGTATTTAAAGGCAAGAAAATTCTTTCTAAACTGCAGATCATAAGCTTAAGACAGTCATTCATTTTTTTTTTTTTCAAAATACAAAAAAAAAAAAAAAAAAAAAAAAAAAAAAAAAAAGAACAGAACAAAATTTTAAAAGAAATCGAATTGCAAAATTGATATTTGGATCATCCAGAAAGGAACTGAAGCACGTGGCATACCATGAAGCCAATTTCTGTATATCAGTGTCGGTGAGATCCACCTCCTGAGAAAGAAGCCAATAAGCAACAGTAATATGCACTTCAACATTATTGGGGTCGGCCATGAACCTTTTCAGGTGTTTTCCGTTTCTGCACGAAGGCGACAATTCCTCGGATTGTGATGAGCGATAAAACATGGATCACTCATTTCACCCGGGGAAACCGAAAAAGCAATCTATGCATTGGAAACACAAGAGAATATGCAGGCTATGTGGACGAGAAATGTGACAACGTGCAGATGAATGTCACACGTTGGCTCTGTTCTCAAGCAGCAGATTTATTCGATACCGGAATATAGAAATTAAGTCTCATGGTATGACACACACTTCGATTCCTGTAATTCTTAAGATGAGAAATCATTGAATGAATATATATATACACTCCAAAAACATTTTATCAAATGTTTTCAGGTGATTATGAGTAGTTTCTCTTGAAGGTCTTCCTTTCTCAACGAACCAAATACATTTTCCTTAATCGAAATCCCACGCTAATTTTTCTCACTAAATTACGACAGAGATTACTGATGGAATATGAAATTGCTCTTAAAAAATAAAGGAAACAAAAACAATGGAAAATAATAACTAAATTTGTCTACAGGAACCAAAAAGTTAATATACAAGCTTTGATTTTAATTATGACTATAACTTTTACCTAAAATGACAAAGATTTGTAAGACACATAAACATGGGAGAAAATTGAATAATAAAAACGAGGAAGCTTGTGATCACAATCACATGTGCCTGGATTTCAAACGAACCAACTAAAAATTTTGGAGTGTATAGAAAACAGTCCCATTTAGCACCTTTAACGGTGGTATCACAATATTAGGAACGTTAGTATAGTATATAAAAGAGACTGTTTCTATCGAATCTTATTGAATGTAAAACAATTTTTATTTCCAAGAAGGATATCGGAAATTAATATCATTTTTTAACTTTACAGAAATTTCGCAATACAGCGCCGCCTCGTTTTAACAATTCGACCAAATATCTGAGGTTGTGTAAAATTCAAAGAATAAACTTAGTTGATTTTAATCACCTCTAAAATTTTACGATTGATCATAATTTTAAAAAATACTATTGGATTAATTTAATTTAACATTTCCTAGGGAAATTTTTTAAAGAAGTCATTGAATAATAATTCAATAAATTCAGATATAATAATTCGAAGATTTACACACTTAAAACTTCGCAGCCAAGAACTTTATTAAAACGAGTAGCAACGATGTACTGAAAAAACCTCATTGAGAATAATTTGAGGGGGGGGGGGGAGTATCGAACAACTCGATGCATTTTGACAAGGTCAATTATAACAAATTTTCCTCTACAACTGAAAAATCTAAATACGAATAAATATCAATTCATATAATCAATCGAAACACATTGATTAGCTGACAATTTTTTCCACCAATGTGCTGGAAAAAATACAATCAAATACATAATTTCAGTCACATAATAATAATGAATACGAATACTTTTTATTGCAATCGGTGAACATGCACAAGACAGTTAAAGCATAATCATTGTTCTTAATTAATGTTACTACAATAATGTAGGCACTTGCGCTTCAGAACTTTGAAATACGAGTATTTTTTATATAAATATGCTATAAAATGTGCATACGCTAACTAACCACATAAAATTGTTACAACACTGAAATACGTATTGAAAAGACAATTAGTAACTCCCAAAAGGATGTCATTCTCTTCTCAGCTTCCAAAACAAATAAAACTTTACACAAATCTTCTGTCACATTCTCTCACAATTGACAAACATTTTCAAAGCAGATGAGTACACATGCATGAAATTACCCTTAGGTAGGGCACAATCGAGTAAATTTTCACAGAAATTTTACATGAAAACATCGATTTCATTTCCACGGTGAAAAACATTTAATAAACGGCTACTCGAACAAACAAATAAAAGCATAAATGTCCACAAATTCAAAGTAATTTTGTACGATCACATGAATATTGTTTTCGCCGATAAGTTTGCACCCAATGCACAACTGGGATAAATAAAATAGACAAAAAATAGTGCGAAATAAGATGGTAGAAAAATTACATTTCATGTCATTTTCTTCACCAAAAATAATTTTTGTCCATAACTGAAAATACATCTGCTCTACAATGACACTATGTGCATATGATATTCTAAAAAAAGAACATGATAATTTGAACTTCGAAAAAAAATGTTATGAGATAATGAGTACATAACATACATTAAAGACACACAGACGCTCACACATACAATAAAAAAAATTACCAATACAAGAATGCACAAATACGAGTGAAGTTAATAAATCTAACTGGACTTTTGTGCATAGTCGCATCCAAAAGAAATATACATTCAACAAGTCCTCAAGAAAATAGATGGAATACATTCTGAACAACATACATATCAAAAAGAAAAAAGGGGGGGAAATCTTATTTCGTCGAAGAAAAACGTTCTAGCGATTATCAGATGTATGACTTTTCTCATTTTCTCCATTTCCTTCAACAGACGCATCGTAAAGCCTGGATGGAAACAGACTAGGTTCTCCTTTTCATGTTTCATTACGAACCAGACTTTACGATGCGGTAAAATCGCTGAATTCACAAATTTTGGCGACTTTCATTTGGTCTCTCTGAACTCTACCAGCGACAAAAGCGCTTAAAAAAGATTTGTTCTCGTATCACAAAATAAATCATTTCTCCACACACCACCATACTTTCTTCATTTTTCTTGGGCCTCCTCGAGGTTTTTCTTCGTCCAATTTTTCTTTGTTATTATTATTCATTTGGCACAAGTTACAGGTATCATCTATTAAAATTTCACTATTAACTTTGTTCACTAATTATGTACAATATGGTTTTTAAAAATGAAAAGAAAATCACATTGGCTACAGAAAAAGACACTGGATGATCCATAATGTTATGCATCTCCGTTCACTAAGTGAACACGATACTTCAATGCCTCGATATGACTCCAGTTTGTAAAATGCACTTCTTCTTTTGAACACAACAGGTTACCGAAGGTCTGACAGTTAAATCTGGAACACAGCTGACAATGGATGTGTCCCAAACATATATATATTTTGTACATAATCATATAAGGACATCTCAGGTTATCAGCCTGCTACAAATTTGTAAGTCCTGGATAGTTCTTGACTGTTATGAGTGCACGTACTAGAGAACAGAGGACCTATGAATGGTGGTCGGTGGGTTTCCTCTCCCTAAAAGTGATGGGCTTCTACCTGGGCCTCCTCACGAATCGCAACACATAATAGCCCACCAATCGGAAGGCCACCAGATACAGAAATAGGATGACAGTGTTGGCCCATAGAGGTAATGCATCTTCGCCGATGAGTTCCTCAGGTGAAATGAATCCTGTAGAGTTTTCTCGCCTGCAGGATTCATACGCAGAGTTGTTGGCAGCACACCTGAAAATAAAGAACATTATTACATCAATCGCATTGGAAGAAATTGCTGTTCAAGAATGACAATTGGATCCATTTTATATAAATTCATGTAGCAAAAACTGCAAAATATATTTTAAACGGGAGTTCATACGCTACGTAGTCTCATACAGCTCAAATCCTTAAGAAGAATAAATAAATAAACGACTGTCTCTTCTGATCAAATTTATCGACGAATGATAAATAACAGCGCTAAGCAAAAGATTTCGTATTATGTGCACGTACTAAATATATTAATAATAATAATAATTTTACCAAATAAACGAGAGAGAAAATCCATGCTTGTGAAAATGGCTCTTTTGAAAATTTAACACAGATTAGAGATTATATGCCGCACAGATACACAAATCTCGAAGTTAAAGAATGCATATAAAAAAGAACTAAAATTATATATACAGAAAACTAAAATTCGGGCTCTATTCCAGCCAATTATTTTGTAATCGAAACATTCTGTTCTTAAACAACTCAAAATAATGTTCTATTAAGAACTGAATTATCAAAACTGAGCTTCCATCGAGTTTTTTCATCATGTTCGGAAGTGCGGCATATATGACACTTTTCATGTGCGTATATATAATACATTTAACTTATTTGATACCGTTTCGACTAAATAATCAATAAAGGCTGTTTATTACTAATAGTTTAATCCTGTTTTAAATTGCACAATCAAATAAAATTTGAATATTAAAATAGTTGTATATAAATATAATTTGTATTAACAGTGCACTAAATAATGACACATCTTCTCTTAAAAAAGCAAGTGCTATCGTATATTAAAACATTTCATTACCTGATAGGTTCTCCATATTGAAAATGTATTATCTGCATATTCTGGTAGGCATAGTGTACAATTGAAGTATAAGGTACCCAACTCAGTGATGGAGCCAATTCAGAAGCATAAAAACCACCAAACAACATTGTAGATAAGGAAAACAATGCAGATGCTGTGACAGCTTTTTGGAGATCAATACACAATGCGCCAATGAATAATCCCACACTCTGAAAACAAAGACACAATAAATTTTATAATTCTCAATCTAATATCTCTGTAAAAAAAAAAAAACTATTTCCAAGTAGAAAAAGGTAACATACGGGGTGTTTCGAAACTCTTAGGCAAAAATTTAAGGGGTGATAGAATAAATCTAAAGTAATTTTTTCTACACAATACATAGACGGAGTGCAGGCGGTGAATCACTAGATGGCGCTGTAGTGAAAAGCATAGAGCGCGAGATTTCTTACGCATCGGCCATTTATACCGCGGATTTCAGGAGCCATGGCAAAGAACAGTGATCAGGAAAAGGCATTTAATATTTTAAAAAAAATTAATGTAAAAAAGGCTCACATTTAATGCTTTAAATATGCAATGTACAAGATAGTGTGCTCTTGTTAAAACACATAAAAATAATATATAAATGTTTCTTTTTAATTTGCTGTATCTGTAAACATGAAATACTTGAATTTTTAATAAAAAGAACAAATTTATAAAAGTACCCAAGAAAGACATTAAACATTTAAAGTAATGTTCTACTCTTAATCGTTTTCCTAATGCACAAAAATAAGAATCGAAACACAAAGAGAAATTTTTCATAAAAATTCTTCATAAATCATTCTTAGAGTTAATCTAATTCAAATTGGTGGCCAATGTCAAATAGTGCATAAATTTATATAAACCTGTAATGGCAAAACATCTTCGAGCAAGTAAGTCTTACATTATAAGCCCTAAGATACAGGTTGACCAAAATATTCTCTGGGAAAATTATAAATACATGGCAAGAAATTCTTTTTATTTATTTATTATAGTTACACTGTGTAAATGCTTTTTTCGTTTCCAAATTAATACCTAATAAAAGTGCGGGAACTTTAGATTTAGTTCATAAATTTAAAAATAACGACATTAATTATGTAGAAAAAAATTAAATTAAATGGGGAGATCAGTTTTGATTCCATTTATGAAATGGCCATTAATTGTTGTAGAACTGACGCAAGCTGCCTACCGAAGATCTAACTTAATTCGAAGTTTTCCCCTCCATTTCGAACATCGTTCTCCTCCGACCTATTCGGAAACGTTTCCCCTCCAGTCGTTCTTTTTCGAATCCGATTTAGTTCGTTGTTCATATTCCAACTGTCTCTCACTGCAGTGTACGCCTTTTTCCCACTTCTGGCATTTGTTTTCGAGGGCGCGTCCACGCACCAGAACGTAAACAGCGGGGAATTGTATCAGGCACGGAGGTAGTGTCACCAAATATTGATCATCGATATGGAGATTAGGCGACACCCGGATAGGTGTGAAGGCGAACGACATTTGTTTCCTCGCAATACGAAAGCGTTTCTTCCGAGCTGGATACATTATTCGGTGATGCCTTCGGACCGGTGTACAGTCTTCCGAAACACGCCGTGTAATAGAAGACTATACACTGGGGAAAGGAAAAATGATTCGGAATAACATAGAACAGGTTTCTGACAGATCATTGACTCGAATGTTCTCGCTCTTTCCGAAGAACTGGTTCGAAAGAACAGGTTGCCCTTTCGATCTCCATTCCTAACTGGAAAATTGTTTCCGTAAAGTCGAGAGTTCAAATCCCGATGGATATAAAAAAGACCAATGGGGAGGCGAGGCAGAATTATGATAAATCTGTCCAAGCACCAAGTCCTCCTGTTGGTGTGGAAAATTTGTAAAATGAGGTGCCAGCTCGAGTTTCGTTCTCGTACACAGAACCAAGGATCAAAATTTTGAGGTCCATCGCCAATGCCTTCATGCTTCATCTAGATGTGATATAAGTAATCAATCTATCTCTTAGAAAACTTACCTGTGAAACAAGCGTACTGAGCATTAGGTTCAACCACATAAAGATGTAGCCTTCAAAAGAAGAGCAACCCATCATTGGATAAGAAATTGCAAAGAAAACTGTAGGCAGTGTCGCTACTAAAGAAAGTTCGCCACACATCTTGGAAATGTAGTAGGCTGATAATCGATAAGCTCCTGATATTCTCTCCTTGTAAACAACTTCTCGTTCAGGTGGAACTGAAATAGTTATAAATGAATTTAACTGGCGCCAACACATGCTTAAAAAAACATTTCATAACTATTTACTGAAATAAACTACAAATATCAATATATACAGAAAATAATTCTAATGTACCTATTTTTTATTTAATTCAATCATATTCAATTCGTATAAAAATACCAAAGAACTTTTAACCCTTAAAATATGAAGACACAAATTATGGCTTTTAAATAGTAACATGAATAAAAATACTTCTACTTACAAGACATCAGGGCTCCAAAAAGAGAAAAAAGCATCCAGTAAGTTATAACGAAAAACTTCTGCAAAAATTTACAAAAGGAATAGTTGTTATATATTTTCTTTAACGATGAAAACAAGAACTTAATTAAAATGTTGAATACTATCTTTATGTACAAAAAAAAAATCCATTACTTGGTATTTATGCGGTCAATTTGATGTCGTATAAACGAGGTCAATAATGGATAACTAAAATCGGTATAAAATTTTTACGATACCACTTGTACCATGCAGATTAGGTAAAAAAACATGGAAAAATATTATTACATATTCGTAAAGTAAAATTTTTTTAAATAACGTGTGCCGAAATTATTATGTTATAGATAATATATGAGTTAAGTTGAACATTATTACTCCAATCACTCATTTTAATCAAATATGAATTAATATTCAAATTTAACAAATTTAATTTTAAAAAATAAGAAAGAGCACGAAGTTCTAATAGCTTCGGCATGGCAGCCTTTCGTACGGAGCCCCTCATAACTATTTTCATTTCGCATCGCAACAGTATTTGTTCATGCTAAGACGTTTGAGCATACCACTACAAGAACACCAAATTTCTCAAAAAAAAATTATGAATGGTATTTTTACGAATATGTAATAATTTAATAAAAGTTAGGAAGCAAGACAATAGTTTGAGGAGACTTTTTTTTTTTTTTTTTGTTATTTCCTAGCTTATACGACTGTAAAGCAATCCTTAATAACTAAAATCCAGAAGGACTTTATAATGACAAGTAAAAAGAACCACTTACATATCCTAGCATATTGAATATATTCTCCTCCGTCCTTTTAATCTGAAACCAAACGGCTCCAGTGATCAATGATAAGGCTAAAGTTTGTACCCAGTTTAGAAGTGAAAGCATTCTTTTTCTAGCTTCCTTGAAGTTCCTCGCGGTCAAAACCGTCAGTTGCGTCCGAAAAGAAGTGGGCCATTTATTTTCTTCGTTCAAGTCCATTTCACTACTGAAAGCGGAACTGGACACTTCTGACCATGAAGAACGGCCGGAGTCGTCATCATCTCGAGTATCTAAAACAAAAGTATATTCTTTTGAGTTTTCCAGTAAAACATATTCCATTACACATTGGTAGATAATTTAATAAACAAATGCTAAACGAGATAACATTTCTCTTAAATTTAATTCTTCATTTCCCAATTTATTATTTTATTTTATTATATATATATAGCTGCCATAGTAAGGTTGTAAATTCATCGTTATTTTTTTATCCCATGCTTCTTTGCTCACATGTCAAATTTAATTTATGCAAATCACACGAAGTTCAGCATTTCGAACGCTTTGGAACCGGAAGGGACATTCCCCTTCCCGCCACCCCGGTTCCTTATAAAATACCTAAAGATCCCTACACCTAATACCAAGTGATCTATGTATATACATGTGTATGTTACATTTTTACTGTCATATGATTAAATAGGTTTTTACAAGAAATCAAATACAAAGCATCATAATTTGTTTTATTACATTACAGCTTTGTCTCTTATCACGTATCCCCCTTCAACTAACTTGCAATGGATACGAAAACTGAAAAGGACTTTCAAAATGGGCTTCGATCAATTATGTCTTTCTGCCGCGACTTATATAAACGGCCTAATCAAACAAATGCCTTCGTAAAAGGCGGTCACCGAAAATATCAACTGTGGAAGAGTACGGGGTAGCATCTTCAAGTGGAGAAAATGATTTTGAATCAGTTGTAACAAGAAAATCAGCATTCGTGACCATTTTCACCAAAAGCCAAAAAAGCTCAAATGACCAAATCAAAATTCAAGGCAATGATGATTGTATTTTTTCCGATATTCACGGGATTGTGGACCCTCACCGGGTTCCTGAAGGTCAAACTACCAATAAAAAAAAATTACTACCTTTAAGTTCTTGCTGAATTACGTGAAAGAATAAGGAAAAAGCGACTTAAAATTAAAGAAGGCCAAGTCATTCCACATTGTCTGTCATGAGTCAACCTACCCCCCCCCCCCCAGTGTTAGGACCCTATCTGCCCTATTCGCCGGGATCTTGTTACGCGATTTAACTGTTTCCTAAGGGGAAATCTGCATTAAAAGGAACAAGATTTGAATCGCTGAAGCTGTGAAAGAGAAAGCGACATAAGTCCTGAAGGAGCAGATAGAAGACTTCCAGCACTGTTTCGAACAATGGTAGATTCTCGTGCAGCGTTGTTGTGATAGGATGAGTGTATATTTAAAGTGATAATAAGTAAATATGTATGAGATCAAAATAAAATGTTTCGCAGCGTCACAGTCTCATTATTTAATAGCCACACTTCGTATTCTTAAAGAAAGCAATATATTCATTTTCATGGTAATACCAATTTTTTAAAAAAGTAAATGAACTTTAAAGAATAAAAATAATTCAGTTTGCACACATAAAAGGTTGTAAATTACGAAGGAATTTTGTTTTAATTTGATGAGAGGCTTGCAAGAGATCCGAGCAATTTGTGAGTAACAGATTTAATTGACAACATCGCATGTGCAAATGAAGGGTAATATTTTAAAGTGGGTTGTTTATCGTTTCATGAAAATTTAAAAGTGATAAATATATCAACCGAAAGATATCAAGTCCTTACCAACTTTACTGTACACCGAGTTCATCTTCTTGTCATCCTCCATCCCAAGAAGATCAGATCCCTGGGGATCCACGGATTCTTGAGACACACTCCACAAAGATGGAGCATCATTTCTAAGAAAACAAAACAGAGCAGAATTATAAAGGCGAATCCTTTCACACTAATCAAGAAATATCAATTAAACATATCTTGATCCAAGATATATTAAATATTCTTTAAAAATAGAATTTAGGACATTAATTAATTAGTATAACCTAGTTTAATTGAGACCCGAGCTGGTCCGGGATATCGAAAATTCGAATAAACTGGAGAATAGCGGGGGAAAAATGAAGTAAAATAAAACGTCCTTTTGTTGTTCAAATACCAA
>BMAW01131549.1:0-15458 GCA_019974015.1 Nephila pilipes
AAAAAATTATAGAACTTAATAATTTTGTAAATTTTCATTTTCTGTTCATCATATATAAAATTAATTTTAAAGTTAAGGCACATTGTGCTTAAAGAAAAAATGTTTAAGGCTTCTCATATATACTAAAAAGTATTCTTTACAGAAGCGAAAAAAATTTGGATGCTATAGAGTAATATTTCTTTAAGTGCACCTCAATGCAAATACGTATTACGAGATCTCAAAATTCATGTCCATATTCAACTAAGAAGGAAAAAAAATAATTGACTAAGAAAGTCAATTATTTTTTCTTTACAAGTTATCAATATTAGACGCAAAGAATCTAAGCTCTGCTAATCATTTCAAAAGATATAGTGTGACCCCTTTCCTTTCTTATTAACGAGTTTTCTTCTACTCGCATTGTAACTATGTCTGGGTCGAAACTTTGAAAGCCTTTTTCTCATATTTTAAAGAGCTCAATTGAGCGAAAATTTTCTACACACGCTTGTTTTGTATGACATTACGACAATTTAATTCTAATTCATAAAAAATAATTGATTAAAACTAATTGTTCAAAGAATTAAATTTTACGCCAAGTTTCTCGCCAAGTCGCTAAATGGTTGCCAAGGTGAAGGGGTTATTGCTAAAACTCTCTTTTGTTAATTACAGATGATAAATTTAATAAACATCAAATTTTTTAAATAAACTATTTCAACTAATTATTGAATCAATTCAATTTCATTCAACGTTTCCCATTGCTCTTGTGGCCGCGGACTCGCACCTTGCGGTTTTCGTCGAGTCGCGGTTTCGAGCCTTGATACCACGAAAGACCCACCGTGTAGCCGGGACTGATCACGATAAATCTGTCGGGTGCCAAAGTCATTCCTCGGCGTGGTGGGGAAGCTAGGAGAGGGGCTTCCAGCTCAGGTGTCGTCCTCGTCACTTGACCGAGGCTCAAAATTACGAGGCCCGTCGCCAATAGCCCTCGTGTTGCTTCTAGTGTGACGTTATAAAAACCAAAGCAACCTTTTTATTCTTAAAATTTAAGGTATATAAAATTATGTTACGCAAAGTGTGAAGTTTGAAAGTGAGAAGAGTGTGTTTGAAGATCGAAATCCATGTTCAAAAAATCTCGTTTTTCACCGGTGTTATTTAACTGTACAACCCTCTTAAAGTCTAATTCAATAGTCAATAAATTCAAAACTCCAAATAAAGAGGCATAAGAGAAGGACAACACTCTTCATTACCTATCAAAGAATATGAGATCTCTCTCTCTCGAATCCTTTCTAACTCGGTCAATCCTAATTTATGTTAAATAATAAAAGCATTCATTCCGATTCAAGCACTTCTCGATTATAGCAGATTCGACTCCTATTATTCTAATCAGGAGTCACATCCAACTATTTTCAATGTAAACGATTAATGAGGATGATTCATTCCAATCTGCAACATCTATCAGCTTGTCACTATCCTTTATCTCTCTTCTCTTTCCGTTCGATTCTATTTCGCTTCGATAGTTCCATCTCTTGTTCAGTTCACTACGCTTCTTATCTTCATCTGATTTACCTAATCACATTTCATTTTGGTTGAAAAGAAATTGTAAACTTTTGAAATTAAAGTTACAATAATGTCTCCGAGGTTATTGAAGAGAAAATCACGAATATCCCAATATCACTGTATGTCCTAAAAAGGTTTCTTCTCCTCTCACGTCTCTTGTGTGGAATCCCAAAAATAACAGAAATACTAAAATACTTCAAAATTTGCCTTTTTTTTAAAAAAAAAAATGTTTCTATTCAAAATATAGAGGACGCTTCTCTGAATCTGTAGATGTATCATTTATTAGAATTCGATCAATGGAACGATCTAGAAAATTGAATTTTAATGTAAATAAACATTCCCATTGGGGAAAATATTCATATTCGCGTCTTTCTCGAAATGAGTTATTTTTTTAACAATTTTAGTACATTTTCTTGAAAATCTATTCTATATTCATAAGAGATGATAATTTCCTCATTATTAAATAAAGGTAGTTCTTATACAATGATCGTAATTTTTTTCTAATAAATATTCATAAATTTTAGGTATGGTACAATATTTGAATAAAAATTATAGATAATTTGAATGATATAATTTTAAAAAATTTAATTTTTGAAATTTAATTGCGTTCAATGCATAGAATGCTACATTTATAAATACTATTTAATTTTTTTAAGATATGTATAAATGCAGTAGATTTCATGTAAGACGCACCTAAAGATAAGTACAGGATAAATTATTGTTTGCTTATGTTTATGAATGAGATTCTCTTTGAATAAATATGTACATAGTAATTTTACAAAGACCTCAAGATTAAAGTGTCTTCCATTGCTTTTAAGGTTTATCCTATTTTGGAGCACTTTTTTTCAAAAAGAAAAAAGAAAAAAAAGAAATTTTTGTGAAACACTTATGTTTTTAGTAACAATGGTCTATAAAATTATTATTTCAAAAGTTATTTTAAGGAACTTTATTTTTATTTATCAAATTTTGCTCATGTTTAGCTCAAAATTTAGTAAAGATTGACATTTACACTAAAGTTTACATAACAAATTCTAATTAATATAATTCACCTTTTCTTTCAACAACATATTTAATATACATATATCTAGTGTTTTAAAGCAGAAAAAAATATCTCTTGAACTTACCGAGTTATACCAAAACTTATAAGCGCAACAGAATTTTACAAAAAATATATATCACTTTTTAAAATAAAAATAGCTCCAAAAATAGTAATATACTTAAAAGATATGTTTAAGGTTTACGACATACCTAGAGATGTACAGAATATTGGGGTAAAAAGCTTCATTTGAATATATGAAACACTTTTTATGAAATGAGATTTCTCATAATAAAAAAAAATTTTAATGCAGTTTTCTAGAAAATGCAAATAAAGGTTTTAATGTTTCTTAAAAAATTATATGCATACATTAATGCGTTAACTAACTGCCCTAGAAACAAATTCAAACCTTTTTTTGAACTCTTAAATATGTAGACTGTAATAATAAAAAGTGATAAAGAAACTTTCAAAACATTTTCACGAAAACGGTGATTTTGGGGTACGCACATACCGTAATTTTAAAAAATGAAATTTATTTAAATTTAACATAAAATAAAAATCCTTTTACTTTGTCGATTCATTTATTAACTGATTAATTAACGTCCCTTTTAGATTCAACACAATAGTTGTTATTGGTGGTGAACCTCATCATTTTAAACATCTTTCCATTCACGAAGACATCACCTCCCTCTCCTAACTTCCACAATACTCCAACGACAGTACTTGGGTCCTCGACCAAATTTAACAAGCATCAGCCCTGCCACACTTCGCAACTTCAGTGGTATCGGGCTCGAACTCACGAGACTCGACGTAACAATGCCGTCCGTGAGCCTGTGACCTTGACCACTAGATTTTTCACGGCCATTTCTCTTGTCGAAAGTGTCTTAGTCCCCTTAAATAATTACAATTCGTATAAAAATACATCTCATTTTTCTATTAACATATTTATCAGATTTATTAGTCATTTTTATTCTCATTAAAATTTCAGCTATTTCGTTGTATACATTGTTTTAATCGAAAGTTTCAAGGCGTAGAAAGTTTTATAGCGATTAAAATCTGATTTATTTTGATTTATTCTCGCACGTTTCTAGGGCAAAAATTACAAGGTAAAAAAAATGGTGGCACGTGCTTCAATGGTACTGATAACCGCTAAAACTGCTTCGTCCCGATCTCCTTGAAAGTTATATTCTGTATCCGTGATTAATACTGGTATTTAATGCAAAGAAAAACAAAATTCCAATTTATTTCGCATTGTTGAGCGGCTGATAACAGTTCTCCTCGATACAAGGTGACTTTTTATTGTTAAAATGTTGGATATCGTGTGAGAATTTACAATCCCCCGCGCGTGAATGACGTGGCCCGTTGAGTGAGGGCGGCACCTTGATACCACGGAACAGAATGGACAAAAGGCAATAGTAGGGGTAATTAATTACATTGATCGACGCAGAGATCGAGGAGTGTCAAGTAGCGGAGCGAATTCCTCTTTTTTTTTTTTTTTTCAAGGGCAATCTTCGATAAGGAAATGAAACAGAAAAGTCCTTGGAGAACCTTCGGGGGGTCGAGAGATTGCATCTGAAATATGAGACACAGACAGACATCCCAAACTTCTTTTCTGGTTGCGAGAGAATGTGTAAGGTGTTGGTAGCGTGATAAATTTGTAGCTACTTATTTCCTCATCTCTCTCTGAACTTTGTTTGCATTCATTCAAACGAGACGGGGGAAATATAATGGTAGCGAGAAGAAAAAATTCAGTTTAGTTGATGATGTTCGAGGTATGAATGGGGTTTCTTTGATTTTTTTAGAAATATCAGAACTAAAAATTTCTTGAATTAAAGAGGTAAAGATTTTAGTAACGTCAAATTTTTTTTATATCCATCTTTTAACTTTTGATATTAAAAAGTGTGTGTGTGTTGACCCAATGCAAGTATACAGTAAAAACTTGTTAAGTCGGATCAACAAATTTTTATTGCATTTCGTGCATCCGTTAAAAAGCGAAGAAAGAAAAAAAAAATGAATAAAATAAAACATGCTTTATACTGAATAAAAGGAGTATAAATTGTATTTACAGAAAAAAAAATACGGATACTATGTGAACAAAGAAATGAGATAAGTTGTAAATTGCATTTTCCGTTTAAACACTGCAGCACCGTATGCCCTTTTTCCCTGACGATGAGAGGTTGAACCAAGATCTTGATAACTTTGCATAGAATATTTGAACCCCCCCCTTTTTTTTTTCTTTACACGTTCATAGCTATTGGAAGATTTTAGTGAAGACTATAATTTTTAAAAATACGTGGATGAAACATGAATTAATGCTATTGCGGAAATCTTCAGATTACTTCTCAAATTAATATATATATGTAATGATTTAACTTTTAATTCAATAATTACTCTAAATAATAACTTAACTTTCTATTCTATCTCATTCCCTAATACAAAAGTAAAGAGTTCATTCGTATTTCCTGGATCCCCTTCCAAAGTATCATTTTATTTATTACATCACGCGCTCTTGAAAAGGATTAATTCTGCTTAAGCTAATTATAAATCTGTCAAAAACAATCCCTTTTTAATTCCCTATCTATTATATTTCCCTAGAATCCCCTTACTCATACCACGTGCTTCTGACGTTTCATGGGAATTTTCCCTAGTATATAAACAAAAAACGCTCTCTTACTCTTTACTTTTCTCTCCTATTTTTGCTGCTAATGATGTAACCAACTACTTAATGGAAATGGTCTCTCTCTCAGCTTAAAATAAAAGTTATGTGAAAATTCAATACGCCTCGACTGTTTTTTGATATTATGTTACATTACAAAAGTCGACAGGATATGTTACATATATATATATATATATATATATATATATATTCGTGCAGATAGGTCCTGTTTTTTCGGAAATGTGGTCGCGGTTGCCTTGTGGTCATGGTCGTGGACTTGCAGTCACCCGGCGTTTAGTCGAGTCGTGGATTCGAGACATGATGCCACAAAAGACCCTCCGTGTAGCGGATGCTGATGCACGTTAAATGCAGTAGATGTCCCAAATCCTTCCGTTGGCGTGGTGTGGAAATTTGAAGATGGAGGGGCGACCTCGGGTGTCGTCTTCGTCACTTGACCGAGGTTCAAAATGACGAGGACTGTCGCCATTAAATCTCATTTTACTTCTCAATTCAAAGTTAATAAACAACCACAAAACAAGTTCTATGCAAAGTTTTGCAAAGAACAGATTTAGCCACCCAAGACAAGCTTTTTTTAAAAATTATTATTAAATTACTCAATGAAAAATATAAGAATTAAAGTAAACGATGAAATATCGAGAAATGGATAATAGTAAACTTTTCAGATATTGAAATCAAAGCAAGCGATAAATTCTTAAATTGAATATATTTAAGCTAAATGTAATTAAAAATTGAAGCAAATTATAAAAAAATTGAAAAGTGATCTGGTACACCAAAAGTGATCCACCTAAAACAATAGCCACTTAGGTGGCCAAAATGTACGCGTGAACTTCCATTAAAGGAAGGAAAGTCGAAAGCCATGAAAATTGAGGTTAGGAGCTTTTATTGCTGAAATATAATTTTTATAATCCTTCGTAGCAGGAAATTTTACGAAGCGAATTTCCCCTAAGTGTAGCGAAGGGTTTCAAAAACATGTTGAACACTTTGTTGATGTTTGTTTTCGTTCTATACATATTGGAATATGTACTCGATAATCTTTTTTTCCTCCAGAAAGCAAACTGTGTAGTGTCCGTCATGTCGCTTTTCCCTTTCAAGCATACGACGTTGCGACGTTGATCTTTTGGATTATTTTTCATTCGATCATCTCCTCTCCATTAGATAGCTCACTGCTTTTCAAATTTGAAACGATTTAAAAGTATTTCATTTCTTCTTTACATTCTTCAAAGTACAGAATATTTTGCCTCGGTAGTCAAGTAGTCATAGTCTTGATCTCGCACAGGAAGTTGTTTCATTAAGTCGAGAAATCGAGTGCAGATGCCATTGTAACGTCTGTGGCATATCCACTTTCCTCGGTCTTCTTCAATGTTTGTTGGTCGAGCTACCAACTTTGACACTCATGCATCTGGACTGCCCGAGCGACACCTGATCCCCGAGATGTCAGCAGAAGGGGGACCGTGGCTATTTCGGCAGCTTGTGAAGATTGGGGGAATTCGCCGACGAAAAACCGTTGGAGGTCGATGGCCCTAAAAGAGCGTCAGTCCCTGCTTGGTTCCCGGTCCAGACGGACGTCTTGGTATCTCCTGTCACATATTTTTGTATAATCGCTGTACATAGTCACATTAAATATTTTAAACTTAAAAATCAGAATTTACCTATTTGTCTGATTAACAATAAATTATCTTCAAACGGTACACCATCGAAACCCTACCGTGTAGCGGAGCTGATGCACGTGAAATCTGTCGAGACTTCGTCTCCTCTCATTGGCAGGGTGTGGAAATTATAGTAGGAAGGTGCCAGATCAAATGTCTTCTTTGGCCGATATTCCTAACGACGAAGTCCCCAACCAACAGTTCTAAATGCGACTTCAATAAACAATTAATCAATCAAAATTGTACAGAATATAACGCAGTAACCTTTCAACCTCCCTTCCCAAAGCTGTTTGACAACAGTTTGCAATAATCTCATTGGAATTTTTACGGTGTCCATTAACTATCGAACATACCTATTTGACATTCTGAAAATGATTCATTTATTTCTCTTCGTATAAGAAATGACAGACATGCCCCAGGGAGTTTTTCGAATGTTAAGGCTTAGTTAATAAATTTTATTTTTGTTTTTATAATTTTATGAAATGGGATGAAACTTCTTTAGTTTTGTAATTGTAGCTAATTAAAATTGGAATATTCTTTTGTTCACACACACACGTCATTATCTTTTTATTATTATATATAACATACGTTTGAAATTTGCTGAATTACATATTTATTATTTTCGCGTGCTCATACGACTCCAAAATAGCAAAAAGAACCCATTAATCATAAATTTCAATATGCATTCGATAAAGGATGAAGTAAAATGAAAACATCGAGATAGAAACGAGATAAAGGATTATCACGCCTTTCAAAATATTTACACCTGCTTATATTAACATGCAGCTGTAGTCGAGAATATTTTATTTCGACATCTTGTATTTAATTCAAAAAAGATTTCATGCGAGTTTATTTTCTATTTAGAAATCGTGACGTGGAGATAGGACTACTCTGCTAATGCCTGTTAGCTTGTTTTTATAAACAAGAAATTGTAATCAACCTAAATGAAAAGATGGAAACACAGGAGATTATTTTAAAATAACCAATAGTTTTTCTAATGTTTTTTTCTTTGTCTTGAGGGACGAAAAATATGAAGCATAGATTGTAACATAATAAGCATTTTATATAGAGATTCAGCCGAAATCCTTTTGTCTTCAAGAATTAGGTGTCCATAAATTACCTTTACAACTTATGATTTAATAACTATGAAACGCATTATAACAGATCACAAACGTTTTTCATCAAGTGATAAAATAACTTATAGATATAGTTGTTGTTAACATACTAGGGCATTTTTTTTTTCACTTTCTGATGAAAGACAAGCAAGACAAGCGTACAGATCAAGATGAATTTGTTTTCCAATAGTTATATGCAAACATGGTTACTTTTCAACAAAATCAACGTGAAGATTCCAGCATTCGTTAGACGAGCTCTCCGAAAAGCGTTGCCGTCAGCCATGGGGGATGGCGCTGTAATTTGTTTTGAAGCTCATCATTGGTGTAAAATCTTGGGAGCCAGTTCCTTAATTCGAGGAAAAGATAAAAATCACAAAGCACAAAAACAATATAGGCTACACGCCAGATGATCAAACAGATGTTATTTAAACTGTTCAAGAAACTATTGAGCTACAGCAGCACTGTGAGGACGGGCGTCATTATAAATGAGAACAACTCCAGAAGTCAGAATTCGTCTTCTTTAACACTGATTGGAGCTGCAATGAAAGCAGCATTGATCGTAGCCCCAGTTCCATGAACTCAAAAAGCAAGATGTCATTTTGGTATATAAAACCAGTATATTCATACCCATCCAGCTGTTGAAAGTTTGTTAGAACAAACTTGTATTTTTGTCTCCCTTCATCGTGAATGTCAGTTTCCCCGTCTTTAAATTGTTTACACCATTTATACCCATAAGATTTTCATGTACAGTCAGTTCATTTTTGAATGAATTTCTGTTGCATTATTCCCGCCCGCTTGAAGAAAGCGAATAACACTACGCGACTCGCAATTCGCGGGAGCAGTAATTGTACCACCTATGTTTGCGGGCCTATTAATCAGCTTAAAATGGCGAGATAGTGTGAGTAACAGCAAATATTACAATTAGAGATATGGGCAGTTCCTCTCTTACCACTTGTCTAATTGTTTATCAATTCGATCGTAGGTAAAAAAAAAAATAAAGCGATTCTCCAATTATGTAATATATTATGTATATTACGTATTATATAATGTAATTAATACAATTTATGGACACCCGATATTTCAAGTGAACTTTTTAAAATGTACTTGAGGTGATTGGTAATCTCATTTCAATTATTTTTTCCTTATTTTTATTGATTTCCCATTTGTCCATATATTTTGATTTCAATGTATTCGTTGAGAAGCAAAATGGAATATTCTCAAATATGATAGCAAGAGATTGAGAGATCGAAAAAGACAAAATGAAAACAATAAATTTATAATACCTCATCAGCGTTTCACGCTGGGATGCTCGTGATTTTCTCTCAAACAACCTTAGATACTTTTTTATAAATTGAATTGTATAAAATAAAACCTCGATCCAGCCAAACGATACGTGATGTTGGCAAATTAGATGAACTTAAGAAATATAATGAATTTAATAGAAAGAAAACATATAAAAGCGAAGCCAAACTGAATTTGGTAAAGAATGGAAAGTTTTAGTAAGATTTTAACAGTTAGAGGATGGCGATTATAGCGAGTAGTTGTAGTTCCATTTGGCATCATTTGTATCATTTTTGGCGACTTCATCGCTTGTACCGCAATATATTAATACAATTTCGAAAAGATTACGCAATGACTAATAGCACTCACTTCACAAGTATGCAAAACTTTTCTTCAGGACATATTGGCCCTTTGTGTCTGTTATAAGGTTTCGAAGTCAATTCACCTCTTATACGATTCAGCTTATAATCAAATAATACTGGTGTTAAAGAAAGTATTGCCTGATTTTTTTCTTCATTACAGTGCTGATGGCAACGCACTAGAATTTGAATCGCATCTTCTGTAGCCTGATTTTTAAATATCTCACTCTCATCCAAACGATTGCTTTCGTCTTCCAAATGTACAAGGTGTTTATAAGATTTCGGGCATATTTTGATGTTTAATAACTCATAAAATAATGAAGATATAAACAAACTTAGGACTTTTATTGGTGGAATGACTTATACATTTTCCTTTTCCTGTTTGAATATCACCTTATCTTTACTTTTGTAACTATCGTCTGCGATTGTGATTAATTACTGATAATTTCATTTTCCCTTTTGAATATCTTTTCTTGAGAAAATATCACCTGCTTATTAATTGCGTTCTTTCCTCTTTTGTTTTCAGCAACGATTACAATGCAATTTTATGTCTATTTTTGACGTGTTTGCTCTATTTTTGTACATATGTGATGTTTTATTCGACCAGATATTGAAGAGAATGAATACACCATAAGAGAAAGCACCGACTTTATGGTGGTTCATCGAAACGAAATCCATTACGCAAACACAAAGAAATTACAGAAGTGTATATCAAAACGATCCTCTATCCAGGAACAGCTTCTTGCATTGAAAAAAAGAATTTTCGAGAAAATGGAAGTATCGTAGATAAAAAGAGTTCTGGACGCCCTTGCACAAGTGATGTTGATGTTGGGCGTGTCAAAGAGACATTCTTACTCAATCCTAGGAGATCGGCAACAGAATCAAATAGGCCAATTTCAACTGTGAACTAAGTTATTAAGAAAAGATTGAGACTGCATGCTTACAAAGTTCAAATTGTTCAAGCCTTGGGACCGGACGATAGGCCTAGGAGGATGGCCTTTGCAACAGGTATGCTAGGGAGGATTGAAGATGAGGCTGAGTTTCCAATCGCATAATGTTCTTCGACAAAGCTTACTTTCATCTTTCTGGCATAGTAAATCGCCACAATATGAGCATGTAAGGATCTGAAACACCCCAGTGAGTTACAAAATGACTCCCAAAAAGTTAAGTGTGGACTAATGTACTATCGCGTCATTGGGATTTTCTTTTTTTACTAAAAAGACACATCTGTCGTTTACTTAGACGTGTTGGGAAATTTCGTATTTCCACAAATCGAACAGCTTCTGCTCCATGTCTTTTTACAACAAAAAAAGTACACCATCTCTTTGGGGTATCATCGTTCGTAGTTCTTTGAATGACCATTTTGCAGGATGATGGATTGGGCAAGATTGTCCAATCCCTTGGCCACCCAGATCTAATGATGCTGGACTTTTTGCTTATGCTATTTTTTTTAAAGGACATCCTTTACAGGAGGAAAGTGTTGAGCATTGAGGATCTAAAAGCCAGGGTTACAACCGCAATAGCTTCTGTGGATTCTGACTTGCTTGCCGGCACCTGGAGTGAAATTGACTATCGTCTTGATATTCTCCCTGCGACGAAGGGGGCCTACGTGGAAGCTCATTGACAACGGTCGTGAACCTTTTTCGGTCTACCTAATCATTTATATTATTAATTTTTATCTATTTTTATTATTTATGAGTTATTAAACACCAAAATGTGTCCGACATTTTATAAACACTGCATTAATATGCTATGATACAAACGTCCATTCTTAAATGTTGTTTTAGCCGATGCATCCGGTTACCTTTTTTCGCATTGTAGTTTGCTGGATATTTTGTAGGAAACAACGGTTAACATATAAAACAATTGTTTAGTGGCGTCACCACCACTAATACGGCCGTTAGCAAGGCAATGGCCCTGCTTCCTCAGATGTGAGTTTCTAGAAAACCAGACCCATTATCTGGTGATCTCAATATTGCGGTGGAGATGGGCGATCACTAAAATCAACAAACCAAATGGAATGAGTTACCTAAAGGCAAATGCAGGCAGATAGGAAATCAAAGGGTAAGCTATGGTTTCTTGAGAAAGACCAGACTAATAGATTAATGACGTCCTTCCCCGTAATATTGCGGTTGCCAGATAATGGCCCTGCTTTCCTAAGAAACCATAGCTTTAGGAAACCGTGACTTAAACCATTCAAATTATTACTGAAATCAATGTGCCACAGCTGGAAGATATTTTTCTGTTTCGTTCTAATTCATATTCTATTTTCTAATGAAGTAAAACTATTTGTTAGTTACGAATTTATGTTAAAATAAACACATAAAAATGTTACGTTAAGAGCAAGAAAAAAATATTTTATAGTAATAAATTCAGTGATTAAATGTATGATTGTATTATTCGAATAAATATTGGTCATCTAATTGAATCTTAAAAACTTTGGTTGTTAAGTTATATGCCTAACTGTATATAGCACGCTTAGAATTAATTTGCTTTTATGACTTTTCGATCCCATGCTCACAGCAAATAAAAAAGGTTAAAAGTCAAGCGATAAAAATCTAAATCTGGAACAAAAGAGAATGGATATTGTATAAGCAGATATTTTTATATTTCTTTTTTTTAAAAAAAAAAAAGCTAGTGTGTCTCATGAATGCAAAAAGATCTATTTGATTTTATAAGCTCGTGAAGCTATTGCGATATTTTATAAAGTACGCCTGTGAAACTATGATTTCTAAGTCGTCATTTATAGCTGAAATTTTAGAACACTCGTGATGAAAATAGAATAATAAAAATGAATATATTTGAATAATACTTTCAAATAAAAAAAAAGTATGCACCTTGTATAACATTTCTGTTTAAAGTTAACTTTATTGTACATTTGTTAGAAGGTAAGACTCAAGTAGAATTTGTTCATTGAATAAAAAAAAAGTTAGTTTGTATAATTTTCTAGAAGTATATTTAATTTTTAACTATTTAAGTATCTAAAAAAACAATAATAACACAGTAAGATACGTAAAACATAACATTAATACAAGATTCGTAGAAAATGTGCTTTTATACGAATTTGGTCGGCGTTTATGAGAATTAAAATTATCTAAAAACACTACACATGTGGTATTCTACAAAGTAATACTTTAAGAGGATTTTACGAATACACTTTTCAGTAGTCATACTCTTGTGTGATACAAATTAAGTTAGGAATCTACGGATAATTATTACAGATCTCAAAGTAAATATAATTGCAATCAATTTACACTTGTTTTCCTGATAAAAGGAAACTTGACTGATTGATTGATTTGTGAAATATGAAGCAACAATGACTATTATCCCAAAATACAACTTATACCGAATCTAATAAGGCATAAAAAATAAACTATAAAATAGCATATTTATAATCTATTCCTGCCGCTGAAGACTCACTGTGTAGCGGGGCTGATACACTTTAAATCTGACGAGACTCCAAGTTTCCCCAATAGGCGTGGTGTGGAAGTTTGGGTAGGGAGGTTCCAGATCAGGTGATGTTCTCGTCGCTTGACTATAGTTCTAAATAACAAGGTCTGCCACTTCATTTCTTCCAAGTGCAACGTCAATAAAAAAATCAATACATTCTACTGTTTAAAAAAGGAAGAAAGCAACGTTTTTAGCTTTGGTTTGAGCTAATATGTAGCTCCGGAGCTATGCGAGAGTCTGTCAAATGACGAGGACGGCACTTGAGCTGGCTCCTAACTTTTTTAATTTCCACATGTTGCCACTTGAGAGCTATGAGACCCAGGTCCATTTTTGAAAAACTATTCCAATGGTGGATCTTTAACAAACAATTTTACCGTGAATTCTCGAAACCCAAAAAAGAAAACCCAATAGAACTAAAATATCCAAAGCAACGCATTGCGATGAAACAGATTTCGCCCTTAGAGGGATTCTACATTTTGCATCGTATTAAATAGAGTTTGTTTTATTATACTACATGGTCTATTGTAAAAATCCTCTTATTAGCTAATAATAACAAATCAGTATTAAAATCATTTTATCCCTAAATATTCCAACAAATTATAAAGTAGTAATTCGAAAATCATGAGGCAATAAAAATAGCTGCCTCACAACTGTCTTATAACTCAGAATGATTTTATTCATTTTCGATTATTTCTTGATTACTTGATTAAGGTAATGCATCGTTTGGATATTAACGTTGCACTGAGAAGCAGCACGAGAGCTATTGGCGACGGACCTCGTCATTTTGAGCCTTGGTCATGAGGAGGATACCTGAGCTGACACCTCCCTCTCCAAACTTCCATACCATGTTCTCGGGAAGACTTTGGATCTTTGGCGCTGGGCGTTTGCTCCGGGACATCGGGGGATGTTATTCTACCCCGTGCAGGGGGAGAGAGTTGAAGGACTTGAGGGCCGCTGCTGTTTTGAACCCTGGACCAGTAGGTCCGAGGAATGCGCTCCTACCAACTGGGGTGAAAAGACGTCTCATCTGGCTAGTTAAGTAAGGCGTTTTTTAACTTATGGCGCTGTAGTAGAAGAGAGTCGCTGCATGCTCCCCCTCTAGTATCATTGTGATCATGATACAGAAAAAAACATTGTATTTTGTGCAGGAGGTTGCTTTGATTTCTTTTCAGCCATCACTGCAATTGATATACATCCCCCCCCCTGTTGAATTGAGTTTTGCTTGGGACAGTTTCCATTTGAGTCATCGACTGTCTCGTATTGAGTGGCGGATCTCGTCGACACGTGCGTCAGAGCCAGAATATCACTAGTCGGGATTTGTATGCGTTTGTCTTTTGTTAGACTTACAGAGGCAAGTGTTTTGCGTCGGGGACATGTACAATCAGTAGTTATAGGCTTCTATCTACTGTTCAAGGCCTGAGTCACCACTTCGGAGTTGGACGTTTGTTCCAGGGCATCGGGGGATGTTATTCTACCCTGTGCAGGGGTGTTGAGGGCCTTGAGTGCCTTTTCAGTTTCAAACCCTGAACCAGGAGGTCCAAAAAAGGCGCTCCTGCCAACTAGGTTGAAAAAGACATTTTAAGTAAGTAAGTAAGTTAAGTAAGGCGTTTTTTAACTTCTGGAGCTGTTGCAGAAGGTCTTTATGCTCAAAGCGACGGCAACAACGAAAACAACGCCAGGCGCCTCTCTGCAACCATGACAAGGTAATATATAAATCGATAGATAAATTAAGTACTTAGCTTTGTTTTACTTCAATTCAGTAAAAAAAAACTAAGGAGACCTTTATTATTTTTGAAAATTATGCTCATTACTGATGAAAGTAGACATCAAGCATATGAACAAAAACATTTACAATAAAATCTTGAAAAGTGACGAGTTACAACATTTTCAAAAGTGTTCAGCCTTAAAACTTTGTGGTTAACTAAAACAGCAGCTCCTTGGGTGTCTAAAACCCTCTTGTTAACAATTTTGTTTCCTCAGCACCTGTTGTTCCAATGGAACTGAAATTCCCGAGATGTCTCAGAAAATGTATTGTTACACGGCTTGTTCTTATTTTTGATACGTCGTTTAATATGATTTTATTCTGTTCAATGGATTCTTTCTTCCCCGTTCATTTTCCAAAATTTGCTTATGCAATTAAATTCAGAATTGATTTACAACTACTAGCTATTATATTTAAGATTCATCTCAAAAGCCGTAGAGAGGAGAGATTAAAGAAGCTGAGTTTATATCTCTGAGTTGAAGATGATATTATAGTTCATGTTAAATTGTAACACATCAATCAATAACTCCCGAGACTAACCCAGAGATGGCGCTCGTAGTAAACCAGTAACCAGGTCTTTCTAGAGTACTAACCTTTGC
>BMAW01131550.1:4046-27603 GCA_019974015.1 Nephila pilipes
ACACACACACACACACACACATATATATATCCTATTCCATATGAAGAAAAAGCAAAACATATTTAAAAAAGATAGATGTTTAATAACAATAAAAAATATTTCACATTTACTCAAAAAAGTTTCATTTGATATTATTTTTATCTTTGAGCTTTAATTTAAACTTAAATTTCATTAAAAGAATATAACCTTTTGTGATTGACGCTGTGTCTTCTAGAAGTCTAGAAGTTAAAATTATTAAGATATATTTAAATGCTTCTGAATTAAAATCGTTCTTCTACATTTATCATTGCGTTGAATTCTTTCATGTAATCAGTAGAATTACTTATGCATATGTAGAAAAAAAATGCTTATTGTTAATCCATAAAAATACCTTTGTTAGCTTGTTTCTTTCCTACGCAACCATTCGATTTATTATCCTTCATAATTGGGTTGCTTTAAAACTTAGGATAGAGATCAAGTAATGTTATTGAATATGAATTTCTAAATATTTTTCAAATTTCACCTTCCCGGCAATATATATATATATATATATCTTTGTTGTCTGTTTTAAGATACCTCTTTCTAACCAAAAGATTGTCTTGGCTGAAAATCAAAATTGTTGGTTACAATTCACTTACTAAAAAGTCATCTGCAAAACTAGTTACCTTACATTTTACTCATATTTCATAATTCAACGCAACTTACGAAAGAAATAGGCATTTTACGACTAACGTACTATTTTAAAGTATTAAATATAACCTGATGAAGCACAAGAAAAAAAAAGATGAAAAGACTTCATATATATTCCCTTTAAATCTATGTTGTTTATTTATTCAATTACATGAATAATACCAAACATTTGACTATATTATCTAATTATAAAGTATATTTTTATAGATAGAAATAATTAAGAGAGATTTACTCAAAGAATATGAAAATGTGATAACGATAACATTAATTACAAATTAAGATTACAGGCATTTTATTATAAATTAAAGTAATTACGTCACAAATTTATCTTTAGCCAAAATAAATAAATAAATAAGATAGAGCTAACGAAATGTTTTATTACACGTGTTTAAAAAGTGCATTTAAAAATCAGTTTCCTAATTGTCTGCTTCCTTTGTTTTCGAAGATTTTGTATTTTTAGAAGAAAAACATAAACCACCGCTGAATTTGTTTTAAGTGTATTTGTGATTCCAACTTAGAAATCTGTTTCATTTTCCAACTAAAATGGAATATAATAATGTTCTATAAATGTGAATAGCTATATGTTTATACCTAAAATATACTCAAATATCAGTCTAACATGAGTATAATGCTGATTCATATCTTTCTAAAAATACAAAGCTGTTAGTATTATATAGTTTGGTTTAAATATATGTAACCAACAAATTTATTTTTAATTCTCTGTATTTTAATTAAACTTTATACTTATCTATAAAGAATTAAAAATAAATTTGTTGGTTACGTAATTTATAACAAAACTATAAATATGTATTAAACACATTAAAATTAAATCCGATTTTGAGTGCAAAATACTTATCAAAATAACTTACGCAACTTCCGAATACATGTCGGGTCGAGACACTTTTAAAACGTTAGATGTAGTTGCACCTCCCGCCCTTAAAACCAACCCAAAAATCGGGCAAAAATATTAAATCAGAGCACCTCAAATCGGCTCCTTTCGCACAGCAAGACTCAAAGGAATAACTCCCATGTCTTTGCATAACTCCATGTTCAATTTTATGGAAAATCCAGGGATCTGGAGTTACATCAAGTCTATGTGGAACTTGTTTGTTTCTTTAAAAGAATCATTCGTCATCGTCTCTTTGTGTATTCACAGTTTTTACACAGGAGCCCATATTTCCTCTATACTTGTCTACAGCGGGGGATATAATTCATCATTTGTCTATTCGCTCCAAACTGGGTCAGCAGGAGTCTTTGATTTCTGTTAGGATTGTTTTGTTTCTTTCCCCGCACACAACTAAGGTAGCAAGTTTGTTTTTGCTCCCTTCTCTAGTTCTGTGAAGGAAGATATGAAACCATTCCTTGTTTTTTTAGTTGTAATTTAGTTTATATAAGATGGAGAGTGCTTAAGAAACGCGTATATTAATGGATTGGTTTATGACGGTTTTGTTTGTTTGTTTACGACCGTACGACTATGGTAGAAAGTTCCTTTTTTCCCCTTTTCAGTTGCAGAAAGGCACATATTAAATCATCTATAGCTTTCTTTACGTATAATTTAATACATAAGAGATTTAGAGTAGTTAAGAAATGCATATGTCAAAGTGTTTGAAAACCTCTTGGAAATGTTGAATCCTTGGTATGTTTAGTGGCCATGGTAGCTAATTGGCTATGATCACGGGATCGCGGCTGGCAGTATTTCTGTTGAGATGTGAGTTCGATTCCTGATTTCACTAACGTGATTGTGATTGCTTATTAACGTCGTACTCGGAAAGAACACGAAAGCTACTGGCGAGAATCTCGTAATATTGAACCTTGGTCAAACGATGAAGACGGTACCAGAGGTGCCTCCTTCCTTACCAAACTTCCATACCACGCCAATGGGATGACTTGGAACCATGATTAAATTTAACGAGCATCAGCCCCGCTAGATTTCGAGTCTTTAGTTGCATCAGCGCTCGAACCCACGGCTCAACGGAAAGAACACCAGTCCCGAGTCCACGACGATGACCACGTGATTTCTCCGAAGACCCTCTGTGTAGCGGGGCTGACACACGTTAAATCTGTAGAGTGTTCAAGTACCCCCGACGGCATGGTGTGGATGTTTAGACAGGGCGATGCTTAGCTTAGGTGTCGCTGCTTTGGCATCGGTGTATTGGGATGCTGCGGTTACTGTAACCGAATGATCATAGCCGCTTGGAGGTTGCTTTGAGGTTGACGAATTTTCAAGTCGAGCTGCTTTTCGAATCCCGATTACACTTATTAACATGTGAAATAATAAGAATACTACACGTTAAATGAAGCTAAGCGTCAAATTCCTCCCATGATGTGGCTTAAAAGTTAAGAGAGTTGGTGCTAGCTCACAAACGCTGTGCTCTTACCAGATTATTTCGAAATAGACTTAAAAATTCTAAAGTCAATAGTCTATAACTTTTCTATTGCCTTAAAATGTGACACTGATTCACAACCAACTAATAAAACACTAGTACAATGCTATTTTAATGTATATTTGAAGAAAGATAAGGAAATACATAAATTAAACGTGATAAAACACCTTTATTATATTCTAAAGAATTTTAGTGACAACATCAAGCGATTACTTCTAACATTAAAACAGTTTTTTCCTTTTTATGCTTTGATCTTTAATTTATTTATTATATTATTCAGGTATTAGAGAACTACATTTTTTTTTAAAAAAAAATAATGAGGATTTCTACATTTTATTCATATTTTGGTACGTTATTTTGCATTTTAATTAATTCAATACATAAAAAAATACCCGGACGCGATTAATTTTTTTTAAAACCATATAATGAAGGAAACATTATAAATATTCATATAATTTTAGCGTCATATCTCTCTCTTAAGTTCTCGAGAATATCAATTCATTATTTTCCAAAAACCGATCATCTTACAAAGGTTCGATTTTCTAGAAATACTAATCGCATTTTTCATGTAAGTTCATTTAAATTTAATTAAAATTAAATACAAGTAATCCATCTAATTTTAATTCATTGGTGGAAGCGGAAAAGGATAGACAAAAAACATTTTTTTTTACTTCGAATAACACGTGATGTAAGATAGGAGACCCTTGAGAGCGGACCTCTTATTTACGTAAGAACACAAAAAATCCTAGTGATCTTTTCTTTCCCATTAAGATTTACTGTCTTTGGGAAACATAAGTGACGCGCCTCCGGAGTACCCCACCAACGTTTCTCCCTTTAGCCCCCCCCCCCTTATTGTTAACCATTTTTTCCTTTTTCCCCATTTCTTTTCTTAACGTCTAGATCACATTTACGCATTGTTTGGTACAGTATAGCCAGATCTGGATCTTTTTTTGTCATAAATCACTACTTTCACTCACTTATATAAGATAAGTTTTGATTGTTTATTAACGTCACACCGAGAAACAACAAGAGATTTCTTGATGACGGACCTCATCATTCTGAGCCTCTGTCAAGTGACGAGGACGACACCTGCACTGGCACATCCGTCACGAAACTTCAACATCACACCAGCGAGAGGACTTCGAAACTTCTATTGATTTAAAGTCTGCGGGTCGAAGTGACATCAGGGCTCGAATCTATTGTTCGACGAAAACAACGCCTTCCTCGAGTCCTTCACCATGGCCACCGCCAAGGTATATATATATATATATATATATCAACTCGCTTTCGTTTATTGAACATAAAAGTATACATAATTAAATGTTGTGAAAAATTCGTGCGAATTCAGTATGAAATGCGCTAGCATTCGTTACTGACACTAATGGTTTTTAGGAACTTCCAGGTAGATTATACTTGGATATATAATAAAATATATTATTATTTCTCATATAATGTTTCGTTGATTACAAATGAATGCTTATTATATGCCCAAAGAGGAGGATAATCCATTACAAATAAATATGAATCATATTATGTGATGATTTATAAAAGTTATATACTTCCAGACAACTTATGCTCGCTTATTCCTTATTATGCATTTGAGAATGAGTACCATTCCGTTTTTAACTTTCCACATACTTTAAATTTTCCTCTTGCTAGGATCAATATAAAAAATTAAGAACTGCAAATTAAATGCCTTATTAGTAAAAGGAACAATAGAATTTAAGGGGAAAAAATAGTAGGAGGGAGAAAAAAGGATCTATTCGTGATTTCTTTCTATGAAGGATCAAACGTTTTGAAAACTTAATCTTAGGGATTCTTCTGTCTCTTTTTTGACTTCTTAAATATTAATATAGATATAAATTAATTAATTTCGTGTCTACCAAAAATATATTTCATTACTGATTGGAAAACAACTACCGTATTGACGAATTTAAAATTGAATAATAAGCGAAATTGTTGAGGCTCATCCTCACAAATCTTGGAAATGGAATAGAAAATAAAAAGATTTATTCTATTCAAAAAATTGGTCGCTTGAGAGAATAAAATATTCAAAGCCACTAAATGTTAGCAAATACTTTTTCATTTGACCATTCGGAGAATTAATGCCCCAGTAAATGCTATACGAGAGATATTGGAGATGTATCTAGCATTCTTATAAAGCTAGGACAAAAATCAAGTCTGTGTTTCTCTCCCATGCCTTCTCCATTTCATTACGGTAAGATTTTCGGTCTTCGTACGAGAAGCAGCCATCGTTATTCCCGATGCTGAGTCAAGGCGGAGTAGCCTAGCGGTCATGGCCGCGAACTCGCGGCTGACGCTGTTTTAGTGGAGTCGTGGATTCAAGTCCTGGTACAATTAAAGATTCGTTATGTAGTGGAGCTAATACTCGTTAAATCTGTGAAAGTTTCAATGGAGTGGTGTGAAGGTTTGGAGAGGTAGGGGAAGCTTAAGTGTTGTCCTCGTCTCTTGATAGAGGTTTAAAATTACGAAATCCGTCACCAACAGCTCTCGTGTCGCTTATAAGTGCGACGACGCTAAACAATCAATCAATCAACCTGATGTTGAATCTTTTTTTTTTTTTGAAATCATGATTCGCCCTTGCCGCTCACTTTCTACGTCATCAGCCATTAAGCTTCGTCTACAACTGTACGGTTATCACGACCAATACTATTTCCTTCAAAAGACTACGTAAAAAAATTGGAATAATCACGACTCTGATGTTAAATTTACCGTGAATAGAAAAGTTATTAAAATGGAACCACAGTTGACCCTATAGAACTTGAATAGCAATAATATAAGATTTTTATACTTGTTTTGGTATTTAATAGAGCTTTTTGTTTTACCATTTAACATTTTTTTTAAATCGGACTTATGATATAAAATGACATTGATTCGCAATATAATTATGCTTATTAACAACTGGAGAACTAGAATTTTTTTAGGCATTTTTTATAATATTCAAGAAATTATCTTGACACAATAATTTTATAGTACCGCTTATTTAAATTTATTAAAGATAAAATATAGAGAAAAGGAGTTATAAAGTCAGAAAAATATAATCACTTATTTTTATGAACTTAAGTAAATCTATAACAACTCGAGTTTCCAGTTTTGAAGGAAAACAATGTACTACAATACAATCCGTTAAACGTGTTTTAAAATGTAGCTGATGAAGCAAAAAATAATTTTATCGCATTGTGCTCTATGGAATAAAGAGAAATATATAGTTTCAGAAATCTAATCGCTTAATTTATTTCTTAGAACAATGATATAACTGCAACTCTTTATGCATTACGTTTAATTTTATATTCAGTAAAACAACAACAAAAAAATTCATCAAAAACTCAGAAGAGACTAACAATTCGACACTGAATAATAATTTCAAAAAGTTAGCATCAAACTTTTGCAACTATCTAAAGTGTTTACCATAAAAATTTTTTGTGGGAAAAAAACTACTCGTGTTTATAATGTAGATATATTCGAATGAGATTTGTTTCAAAGAAAAGTTTGGCAAATGTATGTTATAAAATAATAGCAAAAAAATTGACAAAAAACTTCATTATTAAAATCAAGTGTATTAGTTGAAACTTTTAAAACAATAGATTCATTTGTTAAAACAAACATTTATTGTCTAACATTCAATATGTTTGTGTACAGTTGAATATTTATAAACTTTTCTTATAACACAAAAACACATTAAATGTGTAAACATAAAGAAATATTTAATTCACTAAAACGAATTCGAATTGAGGCTTTTTTTCATTCCAGAATCACTAGGAAATTAGCGATTAATGCTTAGCGATTCAGAATTATTTTTGAACTGCGGTATAAAACCACAGAATAAATCGGCAATTAATTCTTTTGTTCTTACTGCGGAGGTAAAAATGAATAAATTCTTAGGTTTGATGATAAAACAATAGCTGTTAATTTTTTTTTCAGATTCTTAACAATTAGTCGAATTGACAATTCTATAGATCAAAAAGAAGTAATTATTTCTTTGCGACTAATTTGTTACTGAGGTTTACTTAGAGCCCCTATCACACTTAAAAACTGTTGGATTAGGAACTTTTTAGACTGGTAATTGAAATCAACTTAAATACACAGAATGGTTCTAATCCCTTAAGAAAGGTGGGACTTTTAAAAATGCAGCCATTGAAAGGATTATTTATGTTAAAGAGCGACGTTATTTTACCGTGTGTTTGTACTTTTGTCTTTTCATTCGTAATTAAATAAATAAAATGTTATCTAATATATCAGAGTATTATGTATTTTTATGTAGCACGTTTCCCGGTGGAATTATAGAAGCGTTTGAAACAAAAAAAAAAACGTGCATATACTGACAACTAACTCTAATTTAGAGTTATGTTAATTCAAAAAAAAAAAAAAAAATCTTAATTTTGTATAAAGAGGCTGAAGTAAATGCTAATGAGCAAAAATTGTTTCAAGAATAAATGTAATTAATAATTTTGATTCGAGGAAATAGGGAATTTTAATCATTAATTTCTGTACTGAAATATATTTTTCTAAAAGTTCGCATAGTTTATTTCACACAGTAGGCAAATAAATGCATATTTTATGAGAAAGTTTTTTTTATATATATATAACTCTTTATTTATCTATAGATAAATTTATATCCATATAAGAATTAATTATTATTCTGAATTTATACTAATATTAATAAATTACTATTTTGTGATTAATATTTTTCGTGGAGAAAATAATATATTTTAGAAAGCGAGAGCTCGTGAAATAGAAATATAATGAAACCAATTTAATATGTAGTAATGTCTCTTTCTGAGAAATTGTTTTCTGACGTATATAATTCTACGAATAAAAGAAAATTATTCCTGCTAAAGTATTTCCCATACGAAGAAAAGTGGAACAATGAGATAATAAGACTTTATCCGAAAATTTCGACCATTGGTCAGATATCATCACTAACACCTCAGTGTTGTCTTGTGAGATGACCAATAATAAGAATTTGATGCTCAGATATGACATATTATTTGAAACTTAAGGCAATAAATGTCACCGGTAAAAAAGTTTGAACTATGAATGAATGAGAATTTTTTTTTCTGTTAATGAATATTCCCCATTCGAATAAAAATGGAACAATAAAGGAAGGTTTTACCCGAAACTTTTGACCATTGGTCAGATTTTAACGTAAAATCTCACTTTTGCCTTGTGAGCACAGGAAATCAACGCTCAGATGATGGCATACAATTTGAAACTCTCAACGTACGGGGGAAAGGTGACTGGAAGACTAGCTTTATAATTCCAAAATGCCTAATAATTTTATATAAAAATGTATTTAATGATGTAGAAATAACCATTGGGTTATTTTCCTTAAGAAAAAATCTCCAGGATTCTAATTTGCCGAATACTTACGATAAAAAAGTTCATAATGCAAACATTTTTATCGCTTTTCCATTCTGAATACGTATTTTGTAAAAAAGCGTTTGCTTTTATAATTTTAATAATTTTTCAGAATTTATAGAAGAATCTTTAACAACAATGATTTTCGATATCTGATAAACCAGAGAACTTTCTAAAGTATTTTTCAAATAATATTAAAATTATAGTACTAATCATATATATATATATATATTCTTAATATGCAAAAATAATGCTTTTACTAAGAAGAGCGAGAGTTCATATATGTGGGTGTAGAATTTCCCCCGAGATGCAATCATCCCACGAGAGTTTTGGTCAATGCGCATCTCTGGGCATTACACTAATGCATTTCTAATATTGAAAGATTTGTCTGCAGCTTAAATATCAGTTATTATGATAACTGCTTGATAATGTAATATAATGTAGTATGTCGCAACATCATGTCACATCTGAATTAACCAATTCAGATGCAGCTTTCAATCGCGTGAGCTTTGGAAATGTCTAGAAGATTATGGTTGCGTAAAAATTAGGCACGGTTTCAAGGGGAATAGGAATAGGATTGAGTTTGAATTCAATTTGCTTTTACTCTTTCGCGTGGTTTGTGCTGCCCACTTTAACCTTTGCTTGTGTGCGTATCCATGTAATGTGTGTTTGTATATACGATGATTTGAACAAAAATAAACTGTGCTACTCTTATAAAAAGTTTGAAATTTCTTATATATACAGATAGAGCCTTTGGTATTAATCGAAAAGAATATAGATCCTCTTTAGAAAGGGAATTTATGTTTTCCATTGCATGTGTGTTCACCCCATCCCTAGTGTTAATATTCGGTGCATATGAAATCGAAGTCATGAAACTCATGATGTCAGTGAAAACATTTCAAGAACAAAAGAAAGAGGATTTAATCATCACAAAACGATGTTTAACTCTGCGGACAGTTGCTTTAAGTTATAGTCTAGAAGTGACAGCATCGGTGGGATTAGTATCGGTGAACAGCACGCAACATTAGCGGACATACACTAACGAAATGCATTTTCAATGTTATGTATTATAGTTCGCTGTTGACACGGACTTGTTCAGTTAATGTTTCTAGGATATTTTGCGTTTTTCTTTTTAAAACATTTCCTACTTTCACGTAACTGTTTTTGATGTTCGCGTTCATAGCGCGTTGAACAAAAAACCTGTAATATTTAAAATACAATTTTTCTTTTTTTTTTTAAATTTAATTTTTTTTTTTTCAAACTCCTCAAATTGGTTTCCGTATAAGTTTTATTGAATTTTACATTTCATTTCAAAAATCTCATTCAATTACTTTATTTCTTTACTCGTTGCTTATGCATTACTTGGAGATAAATGAATTTTTTTGCTATGATTCATAAAATTAAAAAAGAGGAAGATCATTTCTTCTTTTATAAAAAAAATATATAATCATTTTTAATAAAAGTAGGGTTCATATAATTGTGACTATGTTGAATGTATCTGATGTTACAAGACGTACAAAAAGGAATTCCAATTATACTTTTCCGACGACAAATAAAATAACTTAGATCAGTTTAAAAGCATTTGTCATTTTATCATTCGATATTATGACCCCGTTATCGTAAATCTAAAAGTAAAATGCCACATAAAATTTTTAAATTCAGAATGAAATGAAACGAAAATAACTAACGGTAGAATCAGTCGTCGAAAATCTAAAATAATGCGTGGAAGCAAAAAAAACATTTTTTAAACTTCTTTTTGAGAAGTTATAGAAGAGTAAAAAAAATAAATAAATAAACGATGGATAAAATTGAGAGAAATTTAAATTTATAAATATTTAATGAACATATATGTTGGTAAAAGTTTATTTGTATAGATTTACGAGCACATGTTAGCAGACATTTATAAAATCGAGATTTAAATTATACTTTGATTGGATATACTATCTTTTCATTTTTAAGCCTGATTAACAATACATGCGTTCACCTTCGAGTTCTGACGCCACTAAAGACACGTCATGTAACCGTGCTGATGCACGTTAAATTTGTGGAAGCTTAACAATCCTCACTTTGGAATGGCGAGGAAGTTACGAGAGAGGGGTGCCTACTGACGTATCATATTGGAACTTTATCTAAGTTCAAAATTGTGAAGTCTGTCGCCAATAACCCTCGTATTGCTTTTAAATGTTATATTATTACATTAATAAACAGTAATAAATAGCTAGAATGCACTTAATCTTTCTTTAAAGGGGGGTGTCATAAAGATATTTCTTAATCACTCAAGTAACCGCAGTAGCCTAGTGGTCATGGTCGCGGGCTCACGGTAGACGGTTTTCGTCGAGTCGCGGGTTCGAGCCTATGATGTCACTAATGATCCTCCATGTAGCTGAGGCTGATGCACGTGAAATCTGCCGAGGCCTAAGCCCCTCCAAAAGGCTGGTGTGGAAGTTTGGAGAGGGAGGTGCCAGTTCAGGTGTCATTCTTGTCCCTCGACCAAGGTTCAAAATTACGAGGTCCGTCACCATTGGCCCTCGTGTTGCATCTAGTGCAACGATATTAATATCAATTGACCAATCAATCTTAATCACTTGTATCTTTCTAGAACTTATTTATCATCTATTCATTATTGTTATATAAATAATTGAATTTTATTATTTGACTTATATTAAATGTAACTCACTGAACGAATTTTTCACTTAAAAGATCAGAATTTGGAACCATTATCAAATGATGAGGACGGCAGTAGATCTAGTTTATCTCATTCTCTCTCTTACTGCCTTTTTACTACTAGATGACTGTAAAGCCCGATTTAATGTAATAAATCGCTTCCCTTCTCCTCCTTTAGGGGATCGCAATAAATGGAGTTTAATAGAAACAAGACCCTTTTTCCAGAGCGTTTATGATGAAAATGAAAATTATCATCATAAAATTTTACTCATATATTTCATTTTCAACGAAGATTTATAACTTGGCTTTGAATATCGAACAGTATGATGAGATAAACTATAGTGGAATAAATGATTTGGGATATTACTTATTTGATTTAGAATTACATAGATGTACGAGATTCAAGTTAAATCTGTCAAGGTTCAAAGTTCTTCCATTGGTGTGGTGTAGAAGTTCAGAGAGGGTGGAGCCAGCTCAGGTGTCGTCCTCGTCACTTGACTGAAGTTCAGAATTACAAGGTTCGCCCTCAAGTTGCTTCTCAGTACGACGGTAATAAACAATCACAATCACATCGAAGAGATTTATACTGATAAAGAAACAAGCGAGAGCGCGTCAAAACGCGTACAATTTTAGTTTAATAGCAACAACAAAATTAAAAAATATTTTTGAATTTTACTCAGTTATACTCTTTTCTTGATAAACAAGCTTTTTTAACTTATCAATATTTTATAAATAATTTGTTTAAAGAAAATGCATTTTGTATTATATTTGTAATGAAATTAAACATCTTTATAAATTTCTAAACATTACTTCTAATCGTATAAATATTTGTAAGCAATTTTTTTTTATAAATTTCTAACAACCGAAAATTCTAAGCGATATTTGATTCTGCTACTGATGTGTAAAAAGCGTTAAAAGTTCTGCTCTAAGAAAAGTATTTACAATATTGCATTTTCGATTAGAGTATATATTTCGTTGTAAGCTTTTTTTTTTTTATCAATAAACATTAAAAAAGTTCAAAAAGAATTTTATAAAAATATTAATAATACAATGTCAAGAACTTTTTCTTTTCAGTGAGCACGAAACTCAAAAATTTATGGATATCTTTTCAAATTTGAATAAATATTTTTTCAAATAGCTCTTTATTTATGAAAAGGAGAAACACTTTTATTTCTTTTAAGGAAATACTTATCAATAGAAGATTTATTGAAAGAAAAGGAATTGATAGAATTATCATTGAACGTTGAAAGCTTTTTTAAATGAACAAAACAGAATTGCTAGCCATAAATAAACATGATATAATCAGATTATGCAACATAAATGAATATTTAAAAATTAAAATTAATAAAATATATAATTTAAAAGTATTTAATACTAAATAAATATGTGTAAGTATTAAAAAATAAATTTTATGCCTAATTTATATTTCATTTTTAACAAATTTATGCCTGTACAACAAAGAAACTAAATTTCTAATTATCAAGCTTTAAACATCAAACTACTTTTTATCAAGATATTTTTTTACGTTTATTTTTGAAATTAATTATGACTGCAACATACATACAGTTGATGTCTTAGTTCTTGAAAAAGCTCAACATAATTATAACATTTCATCAAAAATTAAATACTACATAAATTTATTAAAATGGAAATATAAACTAAATTTAATCCAGAACTAGCTCTACATTTAAATACATTTCTTTCTAGCATTTAAAACGAAGTCTTTAATATAACATAATCTAAATGTTGGAAATTATTATAACTTATCTGTAATATATAAATACATGTTATTGAGATTTGAATTGAATCCCCCGAACACATCACTCCAATTTTCAAAAGTTAGAAGGAAATCAATTCTCGAATTATATATTATTATTGTTTTTAGAAACACTTAGCCACATTTTTGTCTTTCTGTATGCTACGTTATTTTTAGACAATATAATTCAAATGACTCTCGCAAAAAGTTACAAGTCAATATCTCACATTTTTGTAACGATGAAAGAAAAATAAAATTATTTAAACCATTTTTATCATGCACACTTTTTCTAAAGGAAGAACTTAAATTCTTCTGGCAACTTAACGTTTAAGTAAAATTTATTTCAATTTATGAAACGGCATTTAATTTTAATAACTTTAGTGGAACTGACATACTAAAAAGACTCTTTTTAGTTCTAATTTTGGAAATTTGAAGATTCATATACAGATAAAAGATTTTTATGTCTGACATTTGAATTACATATGAAAAAAATAAAAATAACTATCTTTATCGGCGGTTTGAAATTATTAATATAGACTCGTCAGCTTATGTATTTGAAATACAAAATAAAAGAATTCATAAAATACTTCAACATACGTTCCTATTATTTTAATAGTAAATAAGAAAAATTTAATAACTTTAACCTTTACATTTTCTTATTAATATTTATTGCATTTATTAAATAGTAGAATGTAAAATAATTTAAGAAATAAATCTATTTATATTAACTTCAATATATTTTTTACTTAATATTTTAAAGATTGTATCAATAACGAATCTACTATTAGTTTATTTTAAACGTTGTTAAAATAAATTTCAACTAATTTTAATCACTACAATAATGATTTCTAAGACATTCATTTGATTTTAATTTTTTCCGTTTTTAACACAGTTTAATAAATACCAAATTATTTTTAATTTTATTAATATTTAAAAATAAAGATATCTATTTTGGGAGACATATGTGCTTCTTTTATTTAAAAAAAATCTCTTATAAAAATTACTTTTATATTAATAGCTAATCTAATAATTGTATGCATATTCATAAAAACATGGTGAGGAATATAACACATAGGTAAAGTACTTTATTCATTTTAACTTATAAAATTTGGAAATGTCACATTTAAAACGTTATATTCGATTTCAAATTTATGATAAAAATTATTTGATATTTAATATATCTTTATTATAAAAACTATTAAGTAATATTAATAAATAATTTTAAATATAATGTGTTTTTTATCGAAATTATTTAGTAGTTTTACGAAAAACAATTTAATAAAAGTAATAACATAATTTTGAAGATAATAATTGTATAGAAATAAAATAATTAATATATTTTATAATATGATTAATATGATTTAATTAAAATATTTTGTATAATAATAAAATATATAGCATAAGGAAAGGCAAGAAAAAAGTTCAATAAGTTTTAAATGATTTCAATAGAATCTTTTCAATCATGCAAAGTATACAAAAGTTAGACCTACGTTTAAGAACAAAGAATACAACGTCTATTCTCTTAATCTTAAAATAATGTTTTTCTCTAATTTAATTATTAACTAATTATATAAAAATCTCTTTATTTTTCAGCCAAATTTGCAAAATAATTTATTAATCAAGAGGAATTCTTTTTCAATAAAAAAAACATTTGAGAAACCATGTAAAATTAAGAATTTTTTCTGAGTTTTATCGGAAAACTTTTTTTATTGACAATTTTGTATGCGTGTTTTTCAATATGGTTTATTTGCAATACTTTTTATAAAACACAACAAATCGGTAAGCATTTTCTTTTGAAATTCATTAATATTTGATGCATAAAAATTTGATATTATTTTGTTCAATAAAAATTAATTGATTTATGCAAACACTAACAATAATTTTAACTAAAGTTAATGTTCTCTAAACGTATTTAATATTAGATATTTAAGACAAAGCATTAAAGAACAATGTATTTTTCTTCATTATAAATTGTTAAAATAGATTAAAATGAAAGATATTGTATTGATTTAAAAAATTAATTTTATGTATTGAATTTTGAACAATATTCTTTTTAGAGTTTTAGAGGATTTATATTAATATCAATACTATACTTCAATCCATTGGACAATTTTCTATTCTTGAGAATTAGCCAGCAAATTTTACCATAAGGAAAATTTTATAATTTTATCTGACAATAACGTTTCATTCGAAATTCGTTTAACTTTTAATTTAACGTAATTTTTGCTATTTTTATTTGTCTTAAAGCAATTTATATTTTGGAATGAAGCAAACATAATTTTTTACCGATTATTTAAATTTTAGTGCTGTTATAAGAAATACTTGATTAACTCTTTTCTATATTTAGACCTCATCTCATTAAAATATCAAGACATTCGAAGGTTACAAAAGCATTTTCAATAAACCAGAATTTTAAACCTTCTTTTAAGTGTACTTTTTATCATGTATACTTAATAATTTTCTCGAAATTTTTTAAAATTACTTATACTTTACTAAAGAAAATGAATAAAAGTCCTTTCGACAGATTTAGAACATGAACCTGCTTTGAAATGTTCTTTTTTAATTCTTAGTTTCTTTGAAATTCTACAATTTTTATATTATTTCGAAAATGCTAGAGATCTTTTATAAATTCTAGTTTTTTTCATGATCAAATAAGAAAATTAGTTAAAACGCCTTTTTTAATGTTACATTCAACGGCACAGTAAGGCTTCATCTTATCATATCACCGTGATTCTTTTTGAGATTATTAACTGATGAAGGATTTTTTTTTATTTCCATATATAGTACAGAAAATTCGGAGTTCGTAAGTTTTGTATTAGAATTTTCTTAGATTCAGATAAAAATTTAGGTCTTCTGTTTTAATAATATAAATGCAGATATAAAATGTTACCTAAATTTTTGATGAATGTGTATTAACGAACTCTATATTTTCATTAACGGTAAAATTTCAACTGTCTTATTTTATGATGAACCTCAATGAATGTGTACCTAAATGCTTCGTTCGTGATTATAAATTTAAAATTACATCTAGCGCATCACAAAACGATCACACATTTCTATTTCGAAAAATACATTTGTTCTCATTCCCGTTTAGTTATTACCAACGCGATATATTTTTTTTCCACATTTTTGTGTGTTTTTGAAAAATTCGACTCTAAAGATTTCTTACCTTGAGTCGACTTGAATCTCTCCCGAAACTTGATGAAGAAATTGAAAATCAGCTGACTGGCGCTCACGCCATGTGGGTAGAGAAACGAGATTCTGGGCACTCTGCCAGTCACTCACTTTGTTTATATTTACACGAAAAACTAAGACGAGAGTGCCTTCTCTCTCTTTTTGTCTATTACCGAACAGATACCTAATCTACGAAACGGCGAGAGAGAAAGAAAGAAAAAAAGAAACGGAGAGGCCCTCTTCACGTGCTCGGGGCGGAACCACGTGGTTTCCTTTTCTCCCTCAGAATCGTCATGCAAAAGCAGCAACGATGCTTTTCCCGCGCGATCGGCACGGCAGAGCGGAGAAACGGGACTGTCGGGTTTTCTCCTTCCGTTCCCTTCGATATCTCGAACACGACTGAGTCTCCCTCTCTTCTCTACAGAGAGACGAGACCTCCCAAACTGCCTCAGGGTTTCCTCGCTCACTCCTAGCCTCTTCGCTCTATCCTACGCGTAATGACTTTTATTGATCCTCTTCGTGCATTGGCTGCCACCAGTGTAGGGAGGGGGAGTGCCTCGAGACCTGCAGCAGTAGCGCCACCAACCCACCCCGCTTCTATCTTTTCGTTTCTAGGGCACAAAGAGTTGGCCTGTTTTGTTTACCTCTGCCGACACCGCCGGCCCTATCAGCTGCTCTCCCCCTTTTCCCGACCCCTCGGTCGCTCCCTCTCTCTCTCTACACCCCCGGAACCACCCTTTTCAGAATGCACGTGTTTTCTTCTTTTGGATTTTCTGTCTCTCTCTCTCTCTCTCTCATTCTATCGTTCTCTAGCGACTCTGGGTTTAATTGATATCCAGCGCGGAACAGCAATCAATTCGACTCCGACTCGAACGGCAATTTCTGGGACAGGGAGGAAAAGATTAAAAAGGCTTTAATTCGTCTCTCGTATTGATCACCCTATATATATGGATGTGTATATATGTATAGATGAGGAGGGGATAAGGAGGGAGAGATAGAAGGGAAAAAATTGTGAAGGAAATGTCCTAGTGAACGTTTTAGTTTCTACTTTCCTTAAAAGAAGCGTTTTAACACTTGAGGGCTAATGAAATGAAAAAAGGAGGGAAAAAAATATTGTTTCGTATTTTTCTTATGAGAGCTACAAGGAACATTAAAATGTATATTGAATAAGTATTTTCGAAATTAATAGGCTTCAGTTAAAGTCTTAATAGGTTCTGATATAAACTGCTTATTTACGTTTTTTTTTTTCTTTTAAAAGGAACAATATTCAAGAACAGCATTTATGTGAGAGATTTGTTCAGCAAAAGTAATAAACATTTAAATGAAAATGTATTATTGTAATTTTATGTTTGAAATTTATCATCTAATGCATTGAAATTTCAAAATTATTTGCTCAGGTATGTTAAAATTTTTTTTTGCGTAGGATTCCATTTTGTTTATACTTATAATGTATTGGAAATAATAAAGCTTTGCTTGATATTAATATTTAGAATACTTATATTTAACTTTAAGGTAGCTGAGATAGCTTGAACAAAAAAAAATGATCTTATTATTTTTTTACCATTCAAGTAATTCTTTTTTAAATTAAAAGAAACGAAAGACATATTTTAACAGTGAAATATCTGTATACTTGTGTATCTGTTTATGCGAAGAAAATTAATTTAGTCAGAATAAACAATTATGTATGAGTAATGAATAAACAATAGTTGCGTTTATATTAGTTAATCATGTACGTACTTTTAAGTATATCTTCTACATTTATGGCTTTAATGCAAAATACCTACTATATTTATAACTTTGAAAATTTACAGAATACCTACAAGCATAACATCTGTTTAACTGAACTGAACTTAAGTATAATTTCAAAAATTTAATAGAATTAAAAAAAATTAATTTTATAATTCAAATTTATTATAATTTTTGTACAAATACTGCGCTATATTAAAAATGTGACAGTGTTTATAGTAAAAACAATTGTGTTCAATGTACTAGGAAGAACTTCTTTTCTTAACGTGAAAAATGTTAGCACTATGAGTGGTGTGGATTTTCAGAAAAGTGTATCAGAATAAAAAAAAAATATTTTAAGAAAAATTTAAATACAAATATTTTTTTTTTCTACCGGCAGAGTACATTTTTTTTTTTTTTATAATTTTGAAACTCAATTTCCAGCGTTCTATTTTTGAATTCGCCTAATTAATACATGATTGGAATCGTATTTTTTTTCTTTTACAACAAAATCAAAAAGCAAAATTTGAAACATTTTAATACTTATTAAATAAGAAATTTTTGTGAAATTTATACACAATTTTAGTGTGTAATTAGAATTTTGTGTAATTAGAAATTTGTTTTTGAAATGTAAGTAAATGGAAAATTTTGTCTCTTCCTTTCTTGTTTTCATTTTGCATAATCTTTTTAAATTTACTTTGTCGAACGATGGAATTTTTACCCTGCAAAATGAATTGAGGGTGGATTGTTCTGTAGAATTTATTTAACCTCACAATTCAGTCTCTAGTATGAACTTGCCTGTCTTATAACTTTTAATTTGACTAAGAACTCAATTTCTTTTCTTTTCTGTTCTAAAATTGAATATTTTTTTGATTTTTATATTTATTTTAATGTAAACCACTCTCTCTGAGCTATCTAATTTGTTTCATTATTAATTTATTTCTTTTATTTTGCACACACATATGCGTCACATACATATTAATCTTAGAATTGGCAAAACATTTATTTCATATCATTAGTCTTATAGTGTGATGTGTTTTTGAAATGTTTTAATATTACTATCATCAGTACTGATTATTATTCGATTAATGTTTATTTGAGATGTGGTTTATTACATTTATTTTTAAATAATTATCTTTTTGGTATCTTCAGTTTATACTTTTTCTGTATTTTAGAATTCAAAAATGATATATACTTTTTTGTCATTTTTCCAATTATGCGTGTAATTTTTAGAGAATATTATAATAAAATAACGCTGAGAGCAATTTATAAAGAATTCTTTAACTACGCAGTACAGACAGAAACCTGAAATATCAATTTGAATTACTTTATAACTTTTCTTTGCTTCTTTATTTCCTTAGTAGTTTCTAATTTTTTTAAAAAAATATATCAATATTTTGGATTTGCTTATTCTTAAGATTTTTGTATTCATAACTGAATCATAATTCTTAATACATATGTATTTATTTACGTGTTATTATCTTTGATTGTTTCATTTTTATTTCTTGTAATAATTATGATTTTATTTTTAGGTATTAGATTATATACACCTTTCTTTTGAATTTTTTATAGTTTTCATTATATATATATATATATATATATATATATATATATAATTTTAGTATTAAATTATACAATTATATATTAAAAAGCTTCAATTTAAAATCTTACTTTTATTGAACTATTTAAATTGATTATTTAAAATATTTGTAATTAAGTGTTTGTTTCAATATGAAACGTTTGTAGATAATACTGTAATAGTCCTAATTTATCAATCCTTCAGAATGTGAAAGTAGAAACATGATGTAACGAAAAAAATGAAAAGTATTTTTGTCATTGCATTGTATGATAACACTTTTTATTTAAAAATATAACCACATTAAATTTTTAAAATTAATGAAAATAATTTAACATTGTTAAATTATTTAAGAAATTAAATTAAAAAGTATCGTGTATGGGTGCCAAAATTAATTTTAACAGAAAAGTTTTAAAAATGTGTTAAAAATAATTATAATTAACATTAATTTCCAAATATTTTAATACTCGCGATTGCATCATTTTAAAGAAATTGGAAAGAAATTCCTTTTTTTCTCAATAAATACGTAATTTTCAGTTTATATTTGTAATTTTCAGAAAGGTAGAAATATACTTCCTTAATTCAAAACCTATTAAAATTATCTCTTAAGTATACATTCCTTTGGAAAGCATAAATAAGAAAATTCTAAAGACGCAAAAATTTGTTTTAAATCACCATGAAAAGAATTCGAACCATTTCGAGAGCTATCTCAGTCGCAAGTTTTTTTTAACTTTCTATGTAATATGAGAAAAAAAAAAGAATTCAGAGGAAAACAGAAAAGAGTTTTAAATTATAACAAATATGCTACTCTAAACAAGTTGAAAAAAAGTAAATTAAAAGAAATCACGAGTAATAAATATTTGATTGAATTGTAAAAGATTAATGCTTTATCAAAATACAATTTTTGCAATTTTAGCTACAATTTCAACCAATTTCTTATTACAAATTTATATAAATTAAAAATAATAATAACAACCATATTTTATTACATTTGGAGTGTTATTTTTTTCATTTAGTAGCTGCATAAAATGGTAATAAAATCGTAAATTACTTCGAATATATTAGTTTTCAAATATCTCATAGATGCAACTTTTAATATATATATATTATTATCGATCAAAACAGAAATAATTTCATACAAATAAAGTTTATGGTATATATTAAAAACAACAAAATATTTTTGGTGCTGTATTCACAAATTTTTTTTTTGTTATCAATTAAATGATGTATAAAATACTGCAAGATTTATTTATTTGACAATTTCAAAAAAACTTTTCATTTTGAATGAAATTTTTTATACCTTTTAAAAAGTCAAAATTTGAAAAGATGGATCAAGTATTCTTAAAAGCCATATTCTATAGACAATAATCCTTTCTTCAATTAATTTCTATTTATAAACTGGATATATATATATATATATATAATCATTAATGTTATTACGAAAAGAAAAAATAATTTATTTTGTTTACGAAAGGCAGCTTTATATGTTTTGTTTTGTTCTTTCCTTGGCCCCCCCCCCCCACTTTTTTTTATTTCTTTGAAAAGGCATTTCATTTGATTCTTTCATACAATTTGTTAAACATTTATTTGTCAATATTCCATAACCATTATTTAAAAATAAGTAATTGTGATTGTTTATTAACGTAACACTTATTAGCAACATGAAGACTATTGTCAACGGACTTCGTAACTTTTAACCTAAGTCAAGTAACGAGAACGGCACTTGAGCTGACTCTTTTCTCTCCAAAACTCCTTACCCCCCGAATTAGAGGACTTTGAACTCAACGTGCATCAGCCCCGATACCTGACTTGTCTTTCATGGCATCAGGGTTCGAACCCTTGACTCGACGAAAATCGACGGCCATGAGTCCTCGACAAGGACCACTAGCCTACCTCATCCACTATTTTAAAATAAAGTTTCTTCTATATTTTGAGATACAATTCAAATGTTTTTATTATTTGAATGACTTATTAATTTATTTTATTTTATTAATCAGTGATGAAATAGTTTGCGCATGTATATATGTTTAGAATTTTGAAATTAAAATGACTTTGAAGATTAATTACGCAGTAAAAATGCGGCTTTTTAAATTTATAGTTGTTTTCTCATTTTTCTGAGAGAGAGAGGTAATAAATATACATAATTCAATGGGAGGAGACAAGAGACGCAGCTCCGCCGTCTCGATTACATCAGTTGAGCTCGAATTTTTACCGTGTATGTTAATTTATAATGGTGATATCTAGGGATATTTTTAAATCACGTGGTACTCAAGTGGCATAAGGTGGAAGGATAATGGGGGATATTGATGACGTCTATCAGTATGGTTGGGATTATTTCCGACAGATTTACGATTGTATGAAAGTTGATTCAACAGATTTTATAAGCACGTGATCTAATAAATAAAAGGATAATTTGGAATTGGTTTAGAAAATAAGAATGAACTCTTTTCTTTGGAGTTAGAAAATGGGAAAATTAGGAAATAAAATTATTTTTTCAATAAAATTATTAAAAATTTAAGTTGAATCATTGCATATATTTAATGATTTAAAAATTAATTAATAAAGTGAATAAGGAGATGAAGTTCTAATTCCATTGCTGTTTATTTCACTTTACCTGAAAGGAGAGAGTCAACATAGTATCCATATGGCTAGAGTTGCAGCTCCACCGTTTCAATAACAGTAGCAAAGTGTAGAGATACGTAAAAGCATAATAGGGGAGAATTTCGATACATGGGGGTGCAGTTGATCTTATAGGTAGGGATATCTGGTGACTTCTCTCAAGTTACGTGGTTCAAGATGAAGGATACTTAAGAAATTTTCCTGACGGCTATCAGCCTGGAGGGATTATTTCTGATAGATTTACATCTTTGGGAAAGCGGATTAAACAGATTTTAAGAGCGTGTTATCTAATAAATGAAAGAATAATTTGGAAATGAATCAGGAAATAGAAAATATCGTTTTACTTTTGAATTACAGAATGGAAAAACATAGGAACTTAAATAAGTTTTATGTGAGATAATTTCAAATTAAAGTAGTTGAATCAATACAGATTTATATATATATTCGTAAACATTTCAATTTATGTTTTGTATGTCCCTTGTGTTTTTGAATTTATGGAATTTCCAAATTGGTTTATAACATTTCAAAATTACGAGGTCTAACAGCAACATTTATTTAGTGTGTAGTAAGAGAATAATACAAAAAAAAAAAAAAAAAAAAAATTAAATATTAGGAATGGAGAAAAAAAATTTCTTTGTTAATTTTTTTAAAGATATTGTATCACAATTTACAATGGTAATGGGACAATTACTATGATACACACAATGAATGGTATTTACAATTAAATTAGATGTTTCTGCTAGTGTTCGTTAATAAAAGCAGAATAGGAGAAATGAAATAAATAGTCTAGGCTCAGTTAAAAAATACAATGAGTTTGAAGAGGCTTTGAAATTTTTCATTAAATTATCATTAAATAAATAAATAAACAAATGAAATTAAAATGTAATAAAATGAAATAAAAAAAAAATCTAATAGATGAATAAAAACAACACAGGAAATGTAAAATTTCTAAATTAAGAAATATTAAAAAAACCCCACTTCAATGAAATTAGAATTATATACAATAAAATATAATTATATTTTAAATTGGTTACTTTATACATGTCTTAAGGCTTTCAAATATTATCATTTTAAACTTCTAAGTAGATGAACTTCGTTTTTCCCATTTCATAAATTCATGATGCGATTTGAATTATACAGTGAATAAATTGTAGTTCTTAACATTTTGTCATGTACATGAATTAAACAAAAAATATTGTACAAAATTTAATCTATTCCTGAATAAAAGTTAGAAAGAAATGGCTTTTGTTTATCGATGTTGTTTGATTATTTATTCATTAGTGGGGAAAATATTTATCTTTTGATTTAAAGATCTTAGAACATTTTTTTCGGTATATGTAAATTTAATCTAATTTATAAAATATGTCTTGCAACAATTTATAAGACATTCATGTAATAAATACTTTCCCTGTGATTTTGAATAAATTGTCCTTTTTGAAGGCTTCTAAATCTTTTAAGGAAAAAAAAATGGAAAGTATGTGTTAAAATTAACTTAGAGAAAGTGATAAGTGATATTATTTTGATAAAATAATGCTTTAAATTATGTTATTCAGTAGTATTAATTTTCAAAAATTTTCTGGTACTTTTAGTTTCGCCTTTTGTTATAACATT
>BMAW01131555.1:0-23093 GCA_019974015.1 Nephila pilipes
CCTTTGAAAAATAAAATAGATTTTATATTTACTTTTGATTATTGTTAATTTGAAGCCTTAAAAAATTGTGGTTAGGGGGAAAAATTTACAATTTATATAGTTGGACAAATTACTTTGTCGATATCTTCTTTGTATGTTTCGCTCAAAAATTTCCCCTTCACATTAAAATTATTAAACGCAATTAAGTTTCTATAAAATATTTATAAATCCCTAAAAATATTGCTAAATAAATATCTTTAAAATATCTGTTTAATTTCAAAGAACGTATAAAAAATGAATATATTCTATCGTTTCATTTATCTTATTTTAATCAATATTTTCAGTTTTTAAAATAATTATTATGTCATTATAAGGTGTAAAAAAAGGATCGCTTCAAAATTAGAAACGTTTTAAATTATATAAAACATTAACAAATGAATAATAATTATGTTTCTGTAATGCATTACCTGGAAAAAAATTTCATTTATAATAATAAAAATAATAACAGAAAAAAAACCAAACTTTTTAAAATCCATTAGTTTCTTCATAATTTCAAAGCTAGGTGTTCAGGGCAGCTTACGTATAATCACTAGTTTCTTATTATTATTATGATACCGAAATGTATCTGAATGTTAAACAGCTGAGCTTCAGTTTCCTTTAAACAGAAGATAAATGAGCGTTTCTCCTTAAATTTATATTTTTAAACTTAAATCTTCGAATAATTAGTTATTAAAAGTGTGGGTGCACATTTAAATTTGCTTATATGCGCAAATGGGAACTGTAAATTTCTCCAGATACTTTTGTTTATTAATTATTCGAAAATCGAAGTTTAAAAAATATCTATTTGTGTAACATATTTCATAATTTATTTTCTATTAAAGGATAACCGAAATACAGGTAATTAAAATCTGTACATTTTTCGTAATTTCAACTAAAACTAGGAATTTTGTTTAAGCTGCTCTGTAGTTCTTCATTTTAATTAACGAAAATTATTTACCTTAAATACTTACAATTCTAAGACTATTTAAAATATTAAATTCAAATTTTAATATTATGAATCGCAAGCAAATTTTCATATATTCCTTAATTTTTGTGCAATTCGGTTGCGTGTATGGAAACTTTGTATGTTATCAGCAAGACATGCTGAACAATTTGGTGAACTCAGTAGAATTTTTACACGGAAGCAAAGCTGAGTTGCTAACACTTCGGTATGCAAGAAATATGAGCATATTTATAAGAGTTTTTGAAATACTTATTATAAAATTCAGTTTGAACTTTGTTCATTATATTATACTTAATATTAAATAAGGCGTCAACATAATAAAGTAGTAATTTGATGAATTCAGAGGTTGTTAAAACTAAGTATAAATAACATTGTTGGAAGCGTTAACAATTTTATAATTTTAAATTCAAACTTCTATATCGTCATAGGAGCACATTTTGCAATTATATATGTTTCAGTCATATGATTTAAAGTTGGAAATATACCCTACACTTACGAAAACATTCTTTCAAAACGATACATTGTGACGCCCGCCCGACTCGGGCTTCCTCTTGTGCCATAACTAGATTAAATTATTAAACACTAAGACACAATAACTAATCAAAGAGAAGCTAGAACAATATTTACGGAATTTATTTACTGCTATTTACTATGACAACAACTCACTATGCTCTCTTGTGAAATATTTCTATTAACTAAATTCAACCCACCAATAGTAATCCAACAGACTCTTACCTCTAATCTTCCTCGACTGCAACTCAGACTCAGGATTTACTGTTGAAAACAGTAGTAAATAAGCCTCTTGCAACAATCTTTAATCTAACCGGTATTTCCAGCCTCTCTTTCCCCTTCTCCTTCCCTTATCTACTTCCACTCACTTCTCCTTCAGCCTCTGGACTTTCGAGTCAGGTGTATATATTTCCCTACTCTCACTTCCTTCATTTCTACTACTTTACATAATCAGTTCATTTTGGCAGCAAGATTGTTTTAACAATCAATCTCTTTAAAGTCCCAAAGTTAGTGAAGAAACCGAGAATGGCCAATGTCAAACATCAAAACTTATATTCTGTTTTCTCCATAACCAGGCATCATTTCTCTATAAAATTAACTCAAAAATTATATATATATATATATATATATATATATTGCAATATAGAACGATATATGATGATGAATTCGTACCCTTATTACTTAAGAATAAACTTACAATTTTTTAGGTTTCTAAACCCGGGATTAAGGATACATCTATAAAAGTTAAAATTAACAAAATTGGTTATGAATACATTGAGTAACTGCCGGTCAACTTCACTTAACTAAATTGTTTTAAGTTGACAATTTCCCATTTAAAGATAAATGCGAATATGTATTTAAAGTTGTGACATTGGGCTATTCGCGGTTTCTCTTCACTAACCTTGGGGACTTTCAATTGAGATTGATTGCTTTCGCTAAGCAACCTTTGCCCAACCAAAAATGAAACGTGATGAAGAACGTAATATGCAAAGCAGTTAGGAATGAAATGAAGCGGTTAAATTAAGAAGTATATAAACTCCATCTGAAGGAGTAGAGTAGCTGATGGAGGATCAGAGAGGCGTGGTAGTGAGAGGAGGTGGAATCTAAGTGCTATAGTATCGAAAGGTGGATTTACAGATTAGTATTGGGGTCCGAGTGATACAAAACAATGTAGTGATCCTAAAGCATGGAAGAGAGACCACGGTCAATATTGACCAAGTCAAACTCTACCACCAAAGAAAAGGTAATAGGGAGGGGGAGTTGATTGAACAAAATGTCTATAGGCAGGATCGAGAAACACAGTCGGGACATAGCAGGCAGGATAGCTATGAGGAGAGCCCAGAACCTCAATCAGTTAGACGCAAGGGTAATTCGAGGCTAGACCACCGAGTGCCACAAACGAAGCGGAAGGCCTCAGTTGAGAGTAATGGGAGTGGGACGCAAGAAAAGCGATAGGTCCCAGCCAGCAGGGAAGCAGATACAGGGATAGGCCAGGCAAACGGCAATTATCTAAGAATTCAACCTCCTCTCTAAACTCTCCGCCTCCAAAAAGGAAAATGCCCTTAAGGTTGGACACGAGACGGAAAAGGCAGCCAACGTCCTCACTGCATAATTCCAGGCCAGCCAAGCGTTCTCCAGTGCAGTTGAGAGGAAGACGAGAAAATACGGCAATCCGAGAGGAGCAGTCAGAAGGAGCCATCTACATCCGGCAGAGAGAAGAGAACTTCGCCACAAGACGAGAGCAGACCACAAGGAGTCCGTACAATCTCCGCAGCAGGAACAAGCAGCGAGGAGGGACATCCGATATTTCAGCAGAGGAACGAGCCTTTATGGAAAAGATGTGGAATCGTAAAGCGATTCAACTGCCCGAGAGCCTAGTAGGAGAAATAGCTTCACGCCATAGCTGAATCAGATCCGAGATTTCTTGAATAGCAAATATCAGGTTGTATTATTCCTTGTTATTACATTTGATTTGAGGACATTATATTGTTGAGACAACAAGTCTTTAATTTTTACGGCTTCAGTTCCAATACGGCAAAAGGCATTGGCTCTTATTCCACTAAGAGCTGAGAACTTTAATGGAAGGTTTGAATTTAGTTTATTGTAAATCACCAAGTTGGTGATCTTTCCCGATGGAAAGTATTTTTTTGTTATAAAGATTGGAACTTTTTTTTTTTTTTTTTAAATTGTAAACATTTGTTAAAAGTATAACACTTGTTTATTCATTGACTTGTTTTTTTAAGAGTAGATGTCTGGTTATTTTGCATGAATTATGTATAATCATTTCGTAACTGTATTTATGTTATACATCTGGTCACAGCGTGGTGTAATTAGGGATCGCGACTAATATTAACACTTAGCGCTGTGTAAGTTCGCATTTTACATTGTTCTGTCTCTTGACCAGATCGCATCATTCATCAAATTCTTGAATTTTATGTGAAAAATTGTGTATAATTGTATGAATGATGTTTAGTAATGTTTAAATATTTACAAAATGATGTACACGATAATCCATTTCAGGGTAACAGACCCTGAAAATGAACTGCTAATGAAGTAAGACGAAGAAGAAAATTCTCCGGCTGAGAAGGAAGAAATTGAAAATTATTAATAAAATAGTTTGTAGTAATAGTGGTTCTGTAAGCTATCATTAGGTTAAGAATTCAAACTTTAGGAGTAGCCAGTAAATTCAGAAAGTTTCAAATTTACTTATTAAGAGGGTATAAATTTAGAGGCAATTTTATTAAGTAGCTTTAGAATTCAGAACGTAATCGGGTTCAGGATAACGTCCAATTACGTAGGCATTCGGACTTTAATCGTAATTTCACGCTGGGTTTTTTGTACCCAACGATAAATCACGTTTCATTTCTGGGGAGGGGTTGTGACATTGGGCTATTCGCGGTTTCTCTTCACTAACCTTGGGGACTTTCAATTGAGATTGATTGCTTTCACTAAACAACCTTTGCCCAACCAAAAATGAAACGCGATGAAGAACGTAATATGCAAAGCAGTTAGGAATGAAGTGAAGCGGTTAAATTGAGAATTATATAAACTCCATCTGAAGGAGTAGAGTAGCTGAAGGATGATCAGAGAGGCGTGGTAGTGAGAGGAGGTGGAATCTAAGTGCTATAGTATAGAAAGGTGGATTTGCGGATTAGTATTGTGGTCCGAGTGTAATTCGCTCGGATTGAGAATTGTTCTAGTATTTTCAGCAGTTGTTTCAGATTCGGAGTTGCAGTTGATAAGAGATATTGGTAAGAGATTGTTAGATTATTATTGGTGGGTTGAATTAAAGTGTTAGTAAACTTAACCTGGAGAGCACTATTATTAATGTCATAGTAGATATATATTAATAAATGTTGAAAGCCGTTTTGGTGGTTCTGTAATTATTGGTGTCGTGGTGTTTAATATTAGATATTAGTGATGGCACAAGATAACGCCCGGGTCGACCGGGTGATACAAAGTATAAAATTAAAAGATGAAAACCTAAAGATAAGAAATTAAATTTAGATAGAAGGTAGAAATATTTTCGTATTCTTTTTTGAAAAAAAAAATATGTATCCCCATTAATATTTAAAGTTAACATTAATCTAATTGGTCAATCTAAAGTTATTGATTGAAGTGCACTATGTTGCCCTGGCACAAATGCTAATGTAAAAAAAATAATTTACGTTTAATGTAAGTTCTTCTGAAGTGAGTGCACTATGCAAAGAAAATTTAGACTTGCACTGAAAAAATACATTCAACTGAAAACTAAAATCTTAAGGATTAAAATTTATATCAATTAAAAATATGAAAATCACTCTTTATGTTATATTAAACTAAGAATGTGATGGCCTGGAGAAATCTCAGATTTTATTTCAGAAATCTAATTATATAAGAAAAGGATTTTCCATTGGAACTTTTTTTGTGAAAAATAATAAGTTGGTCATCTTACAATATCACTAATCCCAGCCGTGAGTAAACGCTAAGCGTGACATTTCTGGAAGCACCAGGGACAGATTGTATGTCTAGAGAACCTGGCCGTGTACTAAGCATTATTTATGTAAAAAATATATACATAAATGTGCTTGTATTTTCTTGGTATTATATTCAACAACGAATATAGGGTGCTATTTCCAGAATCATATCGTGATACCAAAATCAAAATAGTTTTTTTTTTATGTTTTTAAAAATGACTGAAAAAAAAAAACCGAAATTTTCTTTTGTTTGAAGTAAACAAATGTTTTTCAACATTTAACATGCTGATTTTTTCAAGCGTTATCTTTTATCCCTTATTAGTTTGTAGCTTTACTGAGATTCTGAGATTCATTGGATCGGGTAAACAATTTTCAAGTGGACGTCTGAGTCCCAAACGATGGAGCGGCCCTTCAAACAATATTCGCCTAAGGCCACTCAACTTCTGTAATCACCCAATTTTTCCTAAGAGACAAGAACCCCACCCTCAGTAATAAAAATGTCCCTTCTATGGTTTTTTTTTTTTTTTTTTTTTACCAAACAGCCGCTTTTTAAAAAGGGGAAAGGACTAGAAGCATCTTGCATTTTATAAGATGTTGTGTAAGAAAAGAAAAATCTTTTCGCGAATGGTAACATAGATGTGCTTAAATACACCACTTTAGGAATAGCTTTACACAAAAAGTAAAACTTTTGGAGGGTTAATGATAATTTTGATAATATTATAGAAATCTGTAGGGTTGGTAATTTTTCGTAAGTCATTTTGCCAAAATCCTTTTTTGTGGGAATCAATCGCTTAAGTTTTGCACTAACTGCTTTATATTTCATCCAATACTCTTTACAAAAGAATTCTTAAGCCTATTTAATATTACCCTTTTCTTTATCTTAATTTCCTGCATTCTGTTGTCCACTAAGGCGCTCTTGATCTTGATTGTATTAGTATTTATTGCTGTGCAGTACGTTAAGCTTTCCTTATTTCCTTCGTAATATTTAAAGTATCTTTGACATTTAAATCTATTTTTTGTTAAATTTGGTTAGAAAAAATATTCCAATTTATTTTGTCGCTGTAGGATTATGAGGATGGGATATATTACCTTTTATATTGTACTATTATTAGAAAATAATCACTATTAAAATTAACCTTACTTGAAGACCAAGTCAGACGCTAAGTAAGTAATAGACAACAACAGATCTACAGCTGTAAGAGATCATGAGGTATAAAGATTTTGCGATTGTGGTTCGCTGCCGTCGCGGAAGGATACAAGAAAAGAGAGAGTAAACAGAGCACTGGACCAATAATCGAAGAGGAGACGAAATACGGTTTGTGCGAAGGAGAAAAACGAGAGAGTGACTTGCTCGTCTTCGTTAGAGGTTGCATTGCAAAAAGCTCAGTTATTCTGACTGTTTCCGTGATCATGAAGTCATTAAGTTCTGTTAACATTTGGATGTAAACAATATTGTAAATAGTTTAGTATATGCGTTGTTTTTAACAGCAAATAAATAAGGGTCGCTGATGAAACAAGAACCGTTATTTGTACAACACGTGACATGCTGCAGTTGTGACCCAGGTCTTTGAACACGGCAACTCTTTGCATCTGCTTATTGAAATGGTGAAAAGGACTTTTTAAGGTTGGAAAATTTTTTTGGTCCTTATTTCATTCTGTGAAATCAATAATGTGGAGCATTTTCACTTACGATGTCTCACGAGGATAGCGCAGCGACCATCAAGATTGCACGTGTTTCTGTGAGAGTACCACCTTTGGTGGGCGAATCCAGAGATATAGTTCAGCCAAATGGAGAGAAAATTCCTTCTAGCGGAATCATGGTAGCGGGATCACAAAATTTCTCCCCGTTATTTCTGATTTCCAACACGAGGAATCGGACTTAGTCGGGGATATCATTTTGAATCCTCCGGCAGAGAAGCCATACACTGCATTCCGAAACACTCTGCTCACAATATGCTGACTCAGGGGAACAACGCATACATGATCTCATTTCCGGAATGCTACTCGGTGATCGCAAGCCCTCACGTCTTTTACTGGAGATGAGGAGCAAAGCAGGAAACAGGATGAAGACTTACTTGAAATCCCTTTTTCTATAGTGCTTACCTACCCACGTGCTGCAGTTATTGGCTATCTCGGATGACCAACTGAAGAAACTGGCAGAGATGGCATAATGGTAGCTGAGGGTCATACCTCGTCGATTCACGTGATTGAAGCTGAGAACCAAGTCTTAAAAAACAAGCAGATGGAAATTTCATCACACCTGTTTCACCTGGACCAGAGAGACGTTACCGTCGCCGATCAAAAAGCAAGAACTCCGGTAATCAGGAATATTGTTGGTACAACCGGCTTTTCAAACAACGTGCTATGAAGTACATAAAACCATGTTGCTTCTAGGCAGAAAACTAGAGCAGCAAACACTCGTCTCATTGGGTGGTGGTACAAAAGTAATCAATCGTTTGCATGTCTCGGATAGAACTTCCAAGTCAAAATATCTGATTAATAGTGGGGCTGATGTCTCTGTAGTTCCTCTGTCCGCGGCATCAAAGCATCGTCCACTTGCTTCTCTTCAACTTTTAGCAGCAAATAGAATCTCCATTTCAACTTACAGTCAGCATTTGTTGACCCTTGATCTTAGACTTTGAAGAGTGTTCCGAAGGCCATTTATTATTGCTGCAGTCTCGCAACCAATAAGTGGGGCAGATTTCCTTCGCCACTATGGACTGCGAGTCTACATTCGGCATGAATACCTGGTGGACTCATAGACAAAGTTGCAGACATATAGAACAGTGTAACAATGGAATCATTTTGAAGCCAAGGTAGTTAATGGTAACGGAAAGTTTCATCGACTGCTCGCTGAGTTCCCTTCTCTGGTTGAAGCTGTTTCGACCCCAAGGCAAATGAAGTACGATGTTAAGCGCTCAATACGTACAAGGGGACCTCCAATTTTCTTCAAGTAAAGGCGACCATCTCCGTACAAGCTAAAGCAGCAAAACAGGAATTACAATATCTAGTGGAAACAGGAATTTGCAAGCTATTGAGCAGTTGTTGGGCATCTCCATTTCACATGGTATCTAAAAGTAATGGAGATTGTCACCCATGTGGAGATATCAGGAGACTAAACGCTGCAACAGTTCCTGATCGGTATCCGGTGCCTCATATTCAGATTCCGGTACATGAAGAAGACATTCCAAAAACTACTATCACAACACCTTTTGGACTATTCGAGTTTCTCTACATATGCTTCGGCCTTTCGAATGCTGCTTCCAAACGTTCCAAAGATTGATGTTTTAAGAGGAATGGATTTTCATGTACCATATTTCGATTATATTTTAGTTGCATCTGAGGATGAAGATCATCTTAAACAAGTGTTCCAACATTTTGAAGAACACTGAGTGGTATTGTATGCCTGCAAAAGAGTTATAGGTGAAACTTCTGTAAAATTCCTTAGGTATATTGTGACTGCAGAAAACATTTCTCCAATACCAGAGAAAGTTACGGCAATTACGAACTTTCCAAAACCAGAGACTGTGAAGAAGCTTCGTTGTTTCGTGACAATCAGTAATTTTTACAGACGATTTAAGCCACACGCTACTAGAACGCAAGCAATACTGAATAGTTATTTAAAGGGAACCAAAAGAAATGACCGAACACCCATCTCATGGTCAGAAGACTCTACTGCTGCATTTGAGAAGTGCAAGAAAGATCTGGAAGTGGCCACAGTCTTGTACCATCCTGCAGCATATCCATTACTTGCCATCGTGGTAGATGCATTCGGGCACAGCAGAGGTGCTGTACTCCATCAAATGGTACCTAAAGGAGGGCAACTCCTATCTTTCTTCTCAGAGGCTCTCTCTCCAGCACAGCGGAAATACAGTGCTGATGATAGATAAATGTTGGCAGCTTACATAGCTATTAAATACTTCCGGCATATGGTGGAAGACCGAAGTTTTACTTTATTTACGGACCATAAGCCTCTGATGTATGTATTTAAGTAGAAAGAAAATAAATGCTCTCCTCGAAAGTTTCGGCAGTTGGATCTGATTGGTCAATTCACAACTGATTTTAAGTATCTGAAAGGATCGGAAAATGTTGTGGCCGACCTTTTGTCGCGCATTCATATTTCAAAGACCACCACACCATGTGCTGTTGACTTCAAAAAGATGTCCGAGGAGCTGCAGAAGGATTTCCCATCGCAGGACATTTAAGCTGGTTATAATTCTAGTACTACAACCTCTCTCGATGGGACAGCTTCCAGCCATTCTCCATGGTGTGTCGAAGGATCTCATTTTTCCATTTGTTACAGAATTTCTTAGACGGGATATCTTTAACAACTTGCATGAAGTCTTGCACCTTGGAATAAGAGCATCACTGAAGTTGGTAGCGGAACGATAAGTGTAGCTAAGACTGGATGTTACTCTATCGGCTCGTACATGCTTACAGTGCAAACGTGCAAAAGTATTTCGGTACACAAGAAGCAAAATCGGAAAATTCGAGCCACCAAGCTCTTGATTCGAGCAAGTACACATCGATTTTGTGGGACTCTTACCTCCATCAGAGGGTTTTCGTTACTGCTTCACCTGTTCAAACAAAAAATTTGCATCAGACAAAGCATTAATGTAGAAATTACAATTGTATACCAAAACACAATTTTCTTAAGACTTTCTTACTTTTTCCCTTCTTTCTTGAACGCAAAAACGGCGAAAAGCATAAAAAAAATAACTTACGTCTATTCTTTTTTTTTTCAAAGTAGATTCTGATAATTTTTGAGTTTTAGACTTTTTTTTTTTAACTAACTGTATATTGGTCTGTCATGATCTTCCAACATCGCAGAAGTGATATTAGATCCAATCTTTTTTAAGGTAGTTTCAATAGATTGCATTATGATAGCAAAACGAGTGTTAAGTTTAAATACTGCCCACTTTAGTTCAGTAGTAAAACGATTCAACATTTTTTTAGTTTTTTTTTGAAAAATGGTATTTTGTCTTCCATTATTTTTACTAATTTTTTGATCTTCTTTTCCAACTTATCAATGTGTTTTTCCAACTTACTATCAATATGAGAACTTTTAAAACTGATATTTTTCAAAAGCTTCGTTTCTTGAAATATTATGTTCTGATTTTAATTTAAAAATTTCAATTTTTTCTAGATATTTTTCACGTTGTTTAAGATTTGCTTCATGGACATCTCCAGAAGAGACACTTTTTTTTTTTTTATCATTTTCTGCCCATTCCTTTTCAGTATGGTAACAGAACAATATCTACATTAACTGAACTGTAGAAATGTTTTTGTAAATGTTCAAATTTCCAGCAATATGAGCATTTTTTGGGTTTATCACAAAATAGCTGACTTCTGAGCATCTCAAAAGCTGTTAGAATTTTATCTGGTATTGTTGAAACTACTTTTTTATTACTTTGATAGCTTTCAAGAGTATAGTTCCCGTGGCACTTCTTTTAACAAAACATTGAATTTCTAGGCTTGACATGTTGTTTTGTAGTTCAATTTTCATATCTTCCAACACATATTCGGGTTCAACTTCTTAATAGTGAATCCTGGATATTTAAAGCTTCCATATTGCTGTCTTACAATTCTTAGTTTCTATAATTATTTTATTATATTTAGTGTTTCTCACTGCTTCAGTATCTACGCGATTTGAAAATTTCTTCAAAATCGTTTTCTGTAAGTCTTAATTCACTCAGGAATTGATTGCTAGATTTCCAAAAGACTTATAATTGGAGTCGTGGGGTTTTTTAGTATGATTTCATTTGTACATATTGATAAAAGCTCTATGTCTGTTATGTTTTCACGAAGTCACAACGTGAAGACATAGCATTGTAATAGCAACAGTTGGTTATAAATGTACCAATAAAGCATCAATAGGTATCATAATTCCTCAGAAAATGTACGCCAAAGCTTCTCTCTGAGAGAATTTGAATCTATCTTTACTATTGAAGCTACACAGCCTTAAAGAACTGTGTTATAGAAAGAGAAAATTACGTGATTCTCACAAATTGCCTTTAGGCTCTAAAAAACTTCTAAAATGTTAACAGAAAATCAAACTATTTTGTTATTAAGTTATTTTAAATTTAAGTCTTGAATTGTAAAATAATACTTCACATAGTTCAATCAATTATCCTCATTGGGATCTTGCACACAAAGGAGTTGCTCAATCTTGCACGAATCCTACCAGATCCTTAAAATATTATTTCTTGAGTATAAGCAAAAAATCTACAATCTTATTTCAGACAGAAAATTAAAAATGAAAATGAAGGAAAATGTAGCTAGAATATATAAATTAAGAATCTTAACTACATCTCTCACTCAGAAAATTGGAATAATCAAGCTGCTAAAAATAGATTACTGAAATATTAATCAATAGGATTCAATCTAAATAGTTACATCTAAATGTTTCAGTTCATAAATTCAAGCAAGCAGATTCTTCACTTCTTTCTTTTTGTAGAATACCGGAGACAAGTGAACACGTTATCCTAATCTCCTCCAAGTAGAATGTTCAAAGAAACATCTTGAAAATGTTTATTATAAAACATGTTGAAAGAGATTGGTCATATTCAACAATTCTGAGATGCGTGATGAAAGAACATACTTAAAAAGTTGAAGCATTTCTTATCTTCTCTTACTATATATAATTCTAAACATCCAAGTTTTCTCTTAATTTGCGTTGAATATATCGTTGTTTTAACTCGGTGCTCTGAGTGGTCAGAACTCCGAATCTTTGGAGCAAGTTTATGTTTCAAACACTCATATTACTCAGCCATGAAGATAATTAGAGTATATGTCAAAGATCAGGGCTCTAAATACACTTCAGTGTACACACTGAACCGAACTGATTAAAAGAGGCATCAGCTCTGGCGACGAAGGTTCGGACAGGTAGAAGACGGAATTGCTTCTAATTGCAATTGGAATCTTCACAGTTGGCATGTGTATTTGGCTTCCACAGTCCCTTTAAAATATTTGGTATTTCCCTGTTATAGCGGCGCCCGTCAAATTACGAAAGCAAGTTATCGCTAAACTCGTGAAGCCTATCTTTTGATCAACCTACCTTGGCGATATTTCTTAGTCGCTTCGCGAATCATAATCGGGCGCTTCTATAACAAGGAAGTGCCAATTATTTTTACCTGTTTTATTTAAATTGTGAATTTTTTTAAATGAATTATTTTACCTAGGTTCGTAGTCATCCCTGTATTTAGAACTTGCCTGTCAGTCGAATGAACTCATTTTTACCGTATCTTTACGAAATAGGCCACTGATTGGATTTGCGGACAGAATAATAATGTTTGCAAGCAAGCTATTTGTCATCGAGGGGACCACTCTAATTCATTTTTCATTCTCTATTCAACAGTTAGAATACTTAAGCATATTTTCTGCTTTTCTCTAAATGAAATTCTTGATTTTCCATCTATTGCATTTCCTCTATTACCTACTGCTTTCTGTTGAAGACATGGACTTAGGCATTCTCATGGTAAAATAAATTTCCGATATATGTGAAGCTTAAAAATGTATTTTCTTATTTTCAAAAAAGAATGAGAAAAATTTCCAGATTCCAGTTTATATATTTTAGCTTCCTATAATTCTTTTATATTTCAAGGAGTATTGTCTTAATTTTTTTAAATAACAAAAAGCAGCAATTAATTATTAATATTCATAGTTCAGAAACAGAAAAAGTACTTGACTATCAATTCGACATTCATTGTTCTAAATGATTGTCGACATTGTTCTAAATTTCTGGTTTCTATGAAAATATCATTCCAATTCATCTAACTATACCATATATAGTTTGACAAGCTTAATTTGTGTTTGTTGCATTTTGCTTAAGAATTCGTCAATTATGGTAATACAAAACAAAAGAATTAAACTGAAAAATATTATAAATAATTATTTTTTTCCGAGGAAAATCAGCAAATGGTTCATATAGTTTCTTAGGCTTGAACATTTACATAAAATTACCTAAATGCCCAGAACAACTATCCATGGTATAGTTAAAAAGTTTAAATAAGATAAAAGGTGGAAAAATAAGCTTAGATATAGCCGCTCTAAGAAACTATATGAAGCAAATGAAAAATAAATTACACAGGAAATTAAAAAGGCTCAAATAGGTGCCTCTAAATTAGTAAAAACTGCAGAAAATTACATGAATATAAGTATCACTCCAAAAGCAATTTGAAATATTTTTAAGAAATACAATTTTCATGTAAGGTCTATGAAGAATCGACTTCTCTTATACACTCTATATTCAAAAAAAAAAAAAAAAAAAAAACGACGCATCAAGAAGGCGTTTTCCGATACAGACAAAAATTGGTGGATACGAATGTACAAAATAGAAAATGATTAAAATTTCAGAAAAATTGAACAATTTATTTCAGAGTTACAAAGTAACGAGCTCAATAAGGTGTTTACCCATCTCTAGCCTGGACGTAAGTAGCCATACGACGTGGCACAGAGTGATAAAACTCCCTGATGGTCTCCTGCAGTATTTCTTGTCAAATTTGCTCCAATTGTCGGGCTAGGTCATCAACGGTGGTGGTAGATCCCATCGCATCCCAGACATGCTTGATTGCAGAGAGATCTGGCTGTAAAAAGAAGTGTTCGACAAACTGTAAGATACTTCATAGCAACACGTGCCGTTTGTGGTTTTGCATTATCTTGTTGAAAAATGAGGCCAGGGTACTGTAAAGGGAACGGTAGCAAAACATTTCTCTGAATGTCGTTGACGTACCGCTGTGCTGCAAGTGTGCCTCTATTGACGGCCGTCCGGCTGTCAAGGGAAATGGCACCCCAGACCATAACTCCAATTTTAGGGTCTGTGTGGCATGCAATAGTGAAAGCAGGATCGGCACGCTGTACTGGGGGTCTCTAGACACGTCTTCGATGATCGTAAGAATACAATTGGAAGCGGGATTCGTTGCTAAACACTATACGTCGCCAATCAGCATCCTTCTGACCTGATCGAGCCAAGCACCACTGTAATCTGGCTCGACAGTGTGCTGGTGTGAGTGGCAGGTAGTGTAGCGGTCGGTTTCGAGCGTAGATTTCTCTTTATCAGCCGTCTGTGTATAGTCATGGTGGACACTCGTGTGCGGGTCGCGCGTCTGATGGTTGATAATAATGAATCAGGCGCTGTGACAGCTGATTTATCAATCACTCTATCCTCCCGATCTGCTGTAGCCCTATGTCGACCGCTACCATCATGACACTGAAATCTGCTATTGTCCACCCATTCTTGCCAGCATCTTCTAATCGCCGCATTTCTCCGACCCATATGACGAGCGATTCTGCGATTAGCCCAACTTGCCTCTTTCAATCTAATAATATGACCTCTTTCAAACTCTGACAGTTGCTCGAATCCATATATTTTCATCTAAAGTTTCGGTCGGGAAAAAATATTTAAGATATCACTGCTACGCCATTTTGAAAATGCGCAAACTGGTTTATGTAAATAACCAGGATTGGAACTTGAAATTTATACTTAAACAAATAAATTGTTTACTTATTCTAACGGTCTCATTCGTTTTATTTAAATATGTTGTTCCTTCAGAAACGCTAAGTTTTGTTCAAGAAAAAAAAATATGAATGAAAACAGTTGAATACATTTTTTAATATTTGCAAGCCTAGATTTACGAGAAAAAATTGTTTAATCCAGTGTAAATGAGTTTATTTGAGCCTTTCAGATGCAAATAAGTTATTCAACAAATGAATATGTATTTTGAGATATTTTATATACGTGATTATAAATAATACAATAACATCAAGTTTATTAAGAAAAACTATTTCAAACTTTGGATGAAAAAAACAAGAACTAACGAGTTTTTAAAATTTGTGTTTGAATGTGTCCGATCAAGGAAGATTTACTAGAAAACATTGACATATTGTTTCACAATTCTTACAACAAGATTTTTTCGAATAGTAACTTCTTCAACTTTCTATTTATTAAGTTAATACACATAGTAGAAAGAAGGTAATTCTGAAAATTATTTTAAGACTAAAACCATTACTTTACGTTTTTTAACTGAGCATTGGTGCACATCAGATCTAGTACATCCTACTTTTGTCTGTAAAACTTTTCCATATTTGTTGGTAAATTCATATTTGTAGCCCTTGTGTAGAAAAAGGAGACAGCTTCGCGATCCTTTGGCTGATACGGACTTCATTCGTGTACTAGTAACAGATGGAAGACAAATCCATCAGAGATAGATCTCCTACAAAGCAAAAAAAAAAAAAAAAAAAGGTTTCGGAAAGTAAGAGAAATAAAAAAACTAAGTAAAATCCGTCTTTGCAATCTGGAACGTATCCTTGGTTTGGAACTTTATGCAGAAAAACAAAACTCTGAGTGCACCACCAAAGGATCTCTCTTCCACTGTCTAGAGGTTTACCTGTTTAGAGTAAAGTTTTATTGTCATGAAAAATGTGAGTCTCGTAAAAGAAATAGAAACCACAGCCAGTAATCGATGTGTCGTGTTCTTGCTTTTTGGAGAAATGTGATGTTGCGAGTCTCTTTTGAACAACTCCAAGAAAAAAGGAGCTAAGGATTCTAGAAGAAAAAGAAAAACTATATATAAAGGCCATCTGGTTTGGGAAGTCTTTAGTTGGGAAATAAATGGAGCTCCTAGGAACTATTGGGACGAGAGTTGAGAATAAAAAAAATCAAGTACATTTGTAAAATAGATGCGGGTTAGAAAAAGATACTCTTAGGAAGTTCGAATCTCATTTTAAAGATTATTTTGGAAATATTTATTACCTTTGTGATGGCTTTTGAATGGCGAAAAATTAGAAAATTATATTATCTAGGCCTTAAAAGATTAATAAACACGTTAAAAGCAAAATAAAAATTATAACTTATCTCTCTTTGCTGTAAGTACAAAAAATACGAATACATTTTAACTTTTTAGAACATTTTTTCATGTATGATATTTAATAAAAAAAACCCCCTCATTATACATAAATGCATTTAATAATATAGTTATAATCCTGGATCATAATAGAAAAAAAATCTTTTAAACTTTAATATAAGGTATAGATAAAAAAAATCAACATGTCATTTCATATTTAAAGATACTTTTGAACAGAAATAATTATAAAAGTAATTTGGTATGGTAAATGTCGCAAAGACTTTGAACTAGTATTTTGTACTCTACTAAATGGATCATAATTTAATGAGATTCAATCTCGCTTTTGGGAGTAATGACACATAAGTGTTACTTTACTTTTTAAAATTACTATTTAAAATTTGTGAAAGTTACTCTTGATACAATTTCATTCCCCCGATGCTTTTCTATGCATCTTTTGTATTGTATTACAAATATTTCTTCACCTATTTGGAAAAAGAAAGAAACATTATATCCCCAAAAACACAAGTATTTGTTTCTGGCGAATATTTCGTATGTTGTTATACTCGTATCTCTTACAACGAAAAGTACAATACATTAAATTGTATAGTTTTAAAAGTATAAACTGTTGAACTAATTAGAGATAAATTTCATGGAGTATTCGAATTTGTTTGTATTTTGTTGCTCAAAAATTTATTACGTGACAAATTTCTACGTAGGTGGTTAAGTTTTTAAAATATGCTGAATTTTTGGTAAACAAGATATTAATCTAAGAACATGAGGTATGAAAACTCTCATTAAATTAATCTTTAAGAAAACATACACAAAAAGAGGTAAAAATCATAGATAATAAATACTTCTAAATAGTGTAAAATAGAAATCGCGGCTAAATGCATTTACAATATTGTTATATAACATAAATGACATTTTTATATTCTTTGTAAACTAATTCATTCATTTTTTTTATCTATGTTAATAACCATGACAGAAACACTGTTTTTGTTTGTAGCTTAAGCGAACATTTCAGATTTTTAAAGTACCGTTTTGACAAAAAATATCTTATATTCAAACTTTGTTAATAGTTTCTAAGCGTATATTATTTAGCGACGGTATCGTGAAGAATACGTAGATAGTGAAAATATTAAAATTTTCAGAATTTTTCCTCTTTTTAAACGAATTTTTGAATGAATGCATTGACGTAAAAGAGAAAAATAAAGGTTAACCAGAATAAAAGGGATAGAAGAAATTATAAATGAAAGAAATCTTTAAAACTGTACTGCGTCGATGATTTTTTTTTTCTGAAAAGAAATTGTTTCTAATACTTTTGAAGAATGTTTCCTGAAAACTTATCTATTTCGTACAGAATTTTAGTTTTAAAAAAGAAGAATTTTTACTGTGCAGGTGCAGTATGAATCATGCACTCAAACCCGAGTACATTGGTAAGATTAATCATACTTTTGAAGATAATAAAATGGTCTCTTTTTGTAAAGTTCGATAACGGAAAGAGAAGGCAATACTACGAGGTCGGTACAAAGATTTCTTTTAATGTTATGAAAAATTCTGTTATTCTTATGCCTTATTTAACATTAAAGTAACTTAATAATATTTCATTTTGTTTTTATTATCTGCTAAAAGAATTATAAACTAGCAATTTTAAAGTAAAATAATTAATCTTGAATAACTGATTTTCTACACAAAACAAAAAGTCGCTCTTTTTTTTTATTTTAAACAAATTGCAAGAGGTAAAACTATTTCTGAAACTCATCATGAATGTTTTTTACGCATTCGAATTAATGAAATATAATGCTATTAAATCTTGTAGATAAAAATACAATTTTCTTAAGAATTTAAGAAAATAAAATTACTTAATTTAAAAATAAAACCATCGTTTTATTTTAGAAATAGTCCTTACTCGGATCCATTGTTACATATTGGCAAGAAATAAAAATCGAAAACAAGACGTTTCTTTTCTCTTTCCTTGAAAAATCTCAGGAGTGGAACGAATCTGTAGAACGAAAGTGATGATTTTTTTTCCTTTTCTCTTTCCCCTACCCCCTTTTCTTAGTGCTCTTCGCTTACTGCGTTAGTCATTGAAGTAGAAAATTTTCTTTTAAACTTTTACATAAGATAAAAAGGAGAAATGAAAAGTGTTATAATGTTTCAAATAAAGACTTATAAATAAAAATTTTGAAATTACCGAATCTTAAAATATTCCTACTTTACAAAATTGAATTCGTTATAATCGGTATCAGAGGAATTAATTGAAATTCATGGATTGAAAAACTATGTTTTACGTACTTAAAACACATGTAAGATATCTTAATAAACACCAAAAGTGTATAAATTATTTTAAAAAGTTCAGTATGTTTAGGTTAATTTTTTTTAGGTACCGGTTGGTTATAATTAAAGTTACACTATTCAGAAGTCCATAGAACCTGTTCTGCCCATCGGATTTTGATGAAACTTGGAATGTATGATATATCGACCACGGAGAAAAGATTTCTGTAATTAAAAAATTAGAACAAATTTTGACCATCAGGTGGTTTTTATCGAATATTCCTTATCCGTAAAACCTCTATATTAACTTACAGTCATAGCCGGATAATCATTCAGAATGCGTTTGTTATCATTAATCATGCCCTTACGACAAAAAAGGTCAATCTTTACTGTTAAAAGAGTTTTATCATAACGGCAGCAACCACTCAACTGCTCAGCGAGAATATTGTCATTTAAAGGATCTGCGGAAAGGCCCCATATCGATGATTAGTTTGAGGAAGATGATCATGAAATTTGAAGAGACTGGAAATTTGGGTGTGTTGCCCGGTGGAGGAGGACGGAAACTGTCGAAGAAGTCGCTACTGCTGTGATTGTGTGGTTGAAAGAGCCTCCAGTTCCATCTATTCTTCAGCGACTGGTCAATCAGTGTTACGTGAGTTGGAGATTCCGCGGTCGATAGTACGAAAAATTATGCGATACATTTTAAATGGTATCCGTATGAGATCCACGTGATGTAAATGCTGAAACCTCAAGATCACAAAATACGCCTTGAATTTGCTTGCCTATTTTTGGCGAGAGTGAAAGTTGATGACGCGTGGCCTTGGAAATTTCTATGGTTAGATGAGGCGCATTATTATTTAGATGGAGCTGAGAATAGTCAAAATTGCCGCATATGGGATACTTCATCTCCTAATGTCCTGCATCAACAACCACTGCATTCTGTTTAAGTGACTGTTTGGTGTGGATTTGCTGCTGAATTTATCCTCGGAACTTTTTCCCTAGAAACTCTCCCTTCACAAGGTCCTAAAAGATGCTCCGTCACGAGTGCACGGTACTGTGATCTCCTTCAATAGCAAATCATTTCCGCCTTACAGGCACGACAATGTTTGCAAACCACTATCTTCATGCAAGATGGAGCAACTCCTCATATTGGGTGCCAAGTCAAAGCATTGTTTAGTGCTTACTTTGGCGACAATCGTATAATATCCAGACATTTTCCGCATGCCTGGCCTTCTCGTTCACTCGATTTAAGTCCCTGTGATATATGGTTGTGGGAATTTCTAAAAGATCGTGTTTATAGAGGAGGAATTAGGACTTTACCTGACTTGAAAGCTAGCATTATACGTCACGTGGCTGAAATTTCTCGTGAATTGCTTCGCGCTACCATTGAAAACGCTATAATGCGCTTTCAACACGTTATTGATGTCGATGGAGCCCAAATTGAGCATTTTCTGTAATTGAATAAATTTTCACGATTCTAACTTATTTTTCGTCCTTCTTTGGGCACCATATTTCCAACTAGAGGTCAAAATTTGAACAATTTTTCTATTGCAGAAACCGTTTTTCCATGGTTCATATAGCATATATTCCAAGTTTCATCAAAATCCGCTAAGCAGAACGGGTTCTACAGGCCTTTGAATAGTGTAACTTTAATTATAACCACTCGGCATATTTTTTTGAAATAACATATATTTTAAAGATTTGTTATATACTTTTCAACAACAGCTACAAAAAATAAACGAATTATTTTTTAAGTACTGTGTCTATTAATCCAATTACAGAAGTTTACTGAATCTAACTAAAAAATTTGACATGAAATCCTTAAATGATGGAATTCGAAGCATACCTGTTTGATAATTTTTTTTCTTCTCATTTGAAAAGAATTATATAAAAAATAGTGATTTTTATCTTAACACTTTGTACTGCTTTCAAAAACGATGTTAATTCAATTTCTTAAAAAAAAAAAAAAAAAAAAAAAAAAAAAAAAAAACCTGTTTGAACAATGTTAATAAATTCTCTTTATTGATTTCAAAGAGAAGCGACAAAGGCGTCCACGTTGAGCAGAGAAGGTGCAAATTATACATCTATTAGTGAAATATAGTTTATTGAAAACCTTGGATACACACTTTGATAATACTGATATTTTAAGAATGAGTAGCATGATACATGTTAATTGATAACTCTTTTATTGTTAATTTCTCTGTAAATTTCTGTGATTATTATAAATGATGTACAAAGAAATAATTTTCATTTTAATTTCAGTAAAAGATATTTATGTGTTTTGTAATAAATACCCAGGAATCTTTATAACACTAAAATTTCAAAAAAAAAAAATTACCGCATTAAATTTAGAACAGTCACTAATGGGTTTGATACAATGCAAAAGCAAACAAAATTTATAAGAGATTTTTACGAGATACTACTAAAAATTTGATAAGATTATATTACCATTAAAATAGTTCACAAAAATTAAGAATATTAAAGACGAAGATTTATTTGCTGTACATAGTCATGATCATGAAGATCTTAATTCCATACACAATGATGATCTATTAAAGGTACTATTAAGTATAACAATAAAAATATTAAAAGCAATGCACAAGGAGCATAAAAAGTATTAGTTTCTTTAAATATAAAGATTACTTCTTCTTATCTTCAATTATACTAATAAATCTGTAGATAAACGTAGTTTATCTTTTTATCCTTCTCATTTGAATTTAATACAAAGTAATACTCCCAAATATCAAACAAAATAATGAGATATAATTCTGAAAATTACATTTTAGTTCGTTCTAATATCTATGATAAAAGAGATAATTTTAAATTTCATATTAATAAGATACCTTTCTAGAACGATTGTAGTCTTATTTCTATTTTTAAGAACAAAATCATTAATTACATGCAAAAAATGCTATCTTTCTATACTAAGAATAATAATTATAAGAATTTTTTCACGTATAGCGTGAAGACAAACTGTTCTCTCATTTTCATAATAGTTCTATATTTAAAAAGTATTAGAATAAATTAATATAAAGATAGGACTTAGTAAATTTATAATTTATTGTTAAAATTAATTCAGGCAACTGTGATTAAATTTTTTCATTTATGGTGCTCTGTTCTAGAATGGTACCACTACTCAAATTGTATATTCTTGAGTTAAGAATTTCTAATTTTTCGGATTAAGTTTTATAATAAAAAATATAGTTCCTTAAAATAATTTAGAATCTACAAATTTTATAATTATGTCTTATTGGTATTATAGATTTTTCTTATTTGTTAATTCAGTTGGAGTTTGACGTTTATTTTAATAAACTTTTTTTCAAAAAATCAACAACCAGTCAAATAGAAAAGACGGTTTATACTAAATTACTATATGATTTTCAATATTGCGGGTGTATGAATTTTTTCTATTTTAAGGTAGTCTTTCAAGATAAAATTAGATGTTTTTCGTGTTTTTTTTCTAGAATTTTCGAATAACATGGATTAAAAACATGGGTTAAAAAGTTTTATACATTCAAGACTGGCAAATAGGCAGACGATTTAAGAATTGTCTTTTTTCGATGCTACACTGTTGTGTTATGTGCTGTTTCTTTAATAAATTACCTTTTTATAATTAGTACTTTTGAATAAAAGATACTCTAATTTATGAGTTATTTTATTTGGTGGGACACAACTTTTTTACTGTGGCAAATTGAATTTTATTACTTTTATTTCCTTTCTTTTTACTTTTTTGTTATATTATTTTAAGATTTAGTACTTTTGTGTTGAATTTGCTTTTTAACATTTTCTTATAAAGCAATTACGCTGCGTGTTAAGATTGGATTCATATTGTTAGCATTTTCCACCACGTTCTGTCCAAAGCAAGAAACAGCATGTTAAATTAATTTTGTTCCATTTTTTTTGGTTTCATTGTTTTTCTTAAAGCGTATTTTACCACGTTCTTTTGACCCTGCGTCTTGTTTTTCTTGATTACTGCCTTGTATGTTTAAGTGTATTTTAATTTACAAGATTTAAAATTTTACATATTATTTTAGGTTAATTTATTTCTGCTATGCATTATTTATTTATTATTTGTTTATATACATGTTTATTTTATTCTTATTATGAACACTGTACATACATTCAGGTCAAAAGACCTAATTATCTAAAACACATGCAATACATGTACCGATGCTGCCATTATATTGCATGATAATATTATATTAAATTAAATCCGATAATGGAGTTAATGCAGTATGCAAAATGTAGAGAAATTAAGAACATTACAACTCAAACAATTTAGAAAAATTAAAATTTATTTTTGAAAAGGAAAAAATGGAGAAAACTGAAGAATAATATATTCATGTTTTAACAGGCTATAAAGCTGGATTATTCCAGATCCATCATTTGATATACTCTCTTTTAAAAAAAGTTGATGTTTCAAATTTCACACTTTTTAATTTTTTGATATTTTGTATATTTTATCTACTTTATATCTGATCTCATATATATATATATATATATATATATATATATATATATATATATATA